>JAOEHX010044722.1:6361-22574 GCA_025448015.1 Bolborhynchus lineola
GCTCAAAACACTGCTGCAGGGATGCTAATCCCATCTCTGCCTTCAGTGAGAGCTCTCTGTGCCATTCTGCAGTGCTGCAGACGCTCTCCCTCCTTGGAGCATCAATTTCTTTCTCCTCTCGGTTTTCCTGTACTGCATTTAATGTCAGTGCAAAGGCTCCTTCTCCAGGGTCTCCCAGTCGCAGCCACAATACTTGCCAGATGTCTGGAGAAGCCACTGAGTTAGTACAGTGAGTACATGGAAAAAGTCCTGTGTTTTTAAGATGATATTTAGTTTCCTCAAAGCTCCTTCCCCCTCACACCCCCATGACACAGATGACAGCTATGAGATATCTCAGCTGGACAAAACCCATAAAGCTTGAACTGAACTGCTGGGCATGTTGAGCTTTCCATGCAGAACCACAGCACTGAGGGGCAGCAAGATGGGTTTGCATTCTGCTGTTCCTCCACTCCAGAGTCTGAATCCTTGGGCAGCAGATGCTCATTCAACTCATGGCAAGATCTTGGCAGGCAGTGTGACATTTTAAGGAGATAACTGCATTGAATAGCACAGATCTGCTTAATCACTTCAGTCAGGACAGAATGACCCAGTGCTGTCTTCTGATCTGATTTATGAAACGAGCTTATCCTCTCAAATAGGGTGAAGTAACTGGCTGCGTCCATGACATGATGTTCCTGCAGCACTCAAACACATGGTTTTGAGGAGGTGCAGAAGGAGAGCTAATAAAGCCACAGAGACAGGGGGACACATCTTCCTCAAGTACTCCAGCCTGCATCCCAAGAAACAGCACTTGGAACGTGTTTTTTTTCCCACAAGGCAAAATTTGGTCTTGGAATCTTGCAACCCCTCTAAGGGAGAACCTGGAGGCAAAAATAAATGAGCAAAAGGGGAGATGCAGTCATTATTTCCAGTCCCTCCTTCCTTTTAATTCTCTTCAGCCACTGCCTCCTGTCTCCAGAGAGGCCACCACCCCACTGACAGGTAAGAGACAGAGGGGACTCCTTACTGCGGCCCCTCCATGGACACCTTTAGGCCTGCTCCTTCCAAGAAGTCACCTCATCAGTTCCTCCATAGGCTCTGAGATCCTCCTGCCATGGGATGCATAGGTCCAATTCCCAAAGATCACAGTGGGGTGCAAACCAACCAGTGATGGACAGTGAGGAACAGGAAATGGGTCTGTGAAATGCTTCAAGAGAAAACAAACCAGCAGAAAAAGGACTTTTTGCTCATCAGCAGGTATTTGACGGGGTTCATGCAGAACGCTGTCAGAAGAAGCTCATGATTCATTTTTTATCATCATTGTTCCTCATTTAAGAAGGTTGCTGCTCCAGCTTTGCACTAGAGCACAGTTCTGGTGAGTTCACCAGAGCAAAACAAGCCTGTCTCCAGATTTTTCCCAAAAAAGCTCCATGTTGCAGTCACATCAGGCTATCCAGTGCCTGCTACTTCAAAGGGGAAAGGAGAGAAAGGAGTAAGAGCCAAGATGTGTTTGCACCAGAGTTTTGTGACCATTTTGGTCTTGCATGCCCCTTACAACTCAAGTGTCTGTGCCATGAGTGACCCTGTGCTGGTTCAAGTGTGGCCCTTCAGAAAAAGGCAGCAATAAAAAACAGGATTGATCTGACACAGCCTGACTTATCTCAGAAATATGCCCACTTAGGTTCTCCCTCTAGTCACTGGGAGAGAGATACTTGCACAAGGATGCTAATCTTGTCTATCTAAAGATGTTAGGACAGGATTAATCAAGCTGGACACACACATTTTTCACTGTCTATCAAGAGGGCTTAGATGAGACTCATGCTTTGGCATCATTCAAGGTATATATGTGTTGGGTATACTAGCTCAATGCAAACAGTCTCGCCAGAAATTAAGGTGCCTGGGGAGATCCTTACCCTCTAGACCCTTTTATCTTCATCTCCTTAACAATTAATTCCTTCCAGCATAGACTGCAGGGTGCCAGTGCATGGATCCTCATCTGTAAAGGCAGGCTCCTCATGGCACGAGGAGTACAGGCTGTGCTGCCTCCTTCCATCAAATCTCTCTGCTGCCCACCAACCCCAGGGGAAAGAGTCCCACTAATTTCAACAGATACTGCATTAGCTCTTTTGTCTGCAACAGCCAAGCAGTGAGATGCAAGGAACACACCCCATCCTTCCAGCACACCATTTTGCAGAGCATTCCCTCACACGTGGCTTTAAAAAACCACATCCACCCCCAAACTATTATAATTACTGCAGGATTTTTCTGTAAGAATCAATGTACCATTTCTAAGTACACACATGAATTCAAAGACCACAATCACCAGGAAATATCTAAATGAAGTTCTGAAAGACGAGGGTCGTGTCAAGTATTGGTGAAGCCACAGACAGGGGGGAAATGGTTTTCAAAAAAACACCCTAAAAACAGGGACAACCTTTTTGTGTTCTTGTTGCTGAGTCTGCTGAACCTTTCAATGAGGTTCTGCATCATTGAAAACCATGAGGCAATGTCCCTGCACAAGGTGCCAGGCATTTCCAGGCAAGACACAGAGACAGCAGTATCATTAATTTAATCTTCTACTACTCAACTCTTCTTCTGACTGAAAAATCAATGCTAATAAGGAGCTTTGGGAAAAGGCTGTGTTGATGCCTCATCTCGTATGGACTAATTTTAACCTGCTATCAAATGACTAAGTGGCTTTAAAGAACCTATAAACCCAACAAAGAGATTTTTAAATGTGTCTTTCCCCAACGGTGCTCTCTGCTGATGAAGACATCTAAATGCATGAGGATGGGTTTATGCGCTACCTTAGCCTCCGTCAGGAGTGCTGGGGATGGAGGCCAACGTCTCCTCCTGCAGCTGCATCAGCCCCTGCGCTTGCATGCGGGAAAGAACCAGGCAATGAATCCGACAGAGAGCAATTTCAAGTAGTCAGAGACACTAATAGGATCTGAATCAGCTGCAGCTGAAGGAAAAGAGTGTGGTGCTATTTGCTCATTCAGATAAATCGCCTGCTACAGCAGTAACTGAAGCCTGAAGAACAAGCGTGAACTTAAGCAATGGTTAAGATGGGATAAAAACAACATCCAGAACAGCCTCAGCCTCGCTCGTGATCATCCCCTGAGCAGTGACCTGAGGTACCTTTACCTTCAAGGTGTTTGAGGAGGCAGCCCAGGTCACAAGGCATCTGGGATATCATGCCTGGGCCTCATGCACCACAAAGGTGGCCCCTCGTGTCCTGCAGCTGGGGGAGGAAGGGCTTTTTTCTCCCCAGGCTGGACTAGCAAGTGTCCCCGGGGTTTTTTGCCTCCTACGCACACGATGACTGTCACACCCAGGGACAGTAACTCAGGTCCAGAAGACGACAGGTAGGTGAATTAGGATACTGCCTTTTCTGAAAGACTTAATTTTATGAGTAGTCAGTTCTTCCAGTTCATTTGTCCCTGCCATTCCATGTCGCATCCCAATGTGTAACAACCAATCATGTTAATCTGACCAGAGCGGCAACTCTCCTCTTATTTCTTTGTACAACTCCTAGCATTATGAAGGCTCAATCTTTAAATCAAAGGTTCTGAGGTACCTTGATCTGCACTTAAATACAAATAAACACACCAATATTGTTAGTAGATGCTTAGAAAGGTGTTTTTGTTTCTGAACCACCAATATTGGAAAAGGCCTTTGAATTTTCCTAGCAAATGCAAGGCCTTTTCCACAGTGAATATATTATTTACTGGATAGTCACTGAACTTTCAAAGTCAGATTAAATTTGTTTTCCCTTCTATTCAACAGCTTTGACCATGGAGAGAGATATGGGAAAGGATGGATCCAAGATTAAACATTCATTCAGACTGAGAAGAAGCTGCCTCCCTCTTGCAAGACAGCCCCTCGACTGCCAATTTCACAATTCCCTCCTGAATGCAATAATACATTTATAATAATAATTGCTATGAATACAAATAAAGGGGGGGAAGAAAAATCAGGCTCTGAATACAGCAGAGTATTTATCCCAACTTAACATCACTGTCTTATCACTGTAATAGGAGTGAGAAAGAAACCAAACTCCACTACATCAAACCAGCTTTTAACACTGAGATCCATCCTGATAATATCACTGCAGACAGTTTATCAGCAGGATCTCATCCATCACAAACTCCAAACAGGGAGTGTGAGATGAGGTTATCATCCCACCAGAGCCCTGCTTCATTTCCCCAGTGCCTTACTTTCATCCAAGTAACAGCATCCTTGGCAGAGACCAGTCTGGACCCCACGAGGTTAATCCCAGAGGTGTCTCAGGAAAGCTGTTTGCTATAAGGAGTTACCAGCTACAGTTTTTTTCTTGCACATGAGCCACCATCACTTCATACCTTGCTGCTGTAATGAGGACGCTCTCAAAGAGCATACTCAAAGGTATCTGTTATGTAGTGCCACAGCCTATGACTTATAGGAAAAATAGACATTGCCATAGGCTTTACTGGGACCATGTATCAGCACAAGCATGATGTTTGGCCATGTATTGGAAGAAAAACAGTTCTTGGATGTGTGCATGCAGATAAATCCCACATCCCCAAACTCACTGGAGGTGTCCTGCCCACTGCGTATCATCACAATACTGATCTGCATGTCTCACTGCTCCACATCTATGCCAAGCCACCCTCCAACACCTCGTCTGTCTCCATGCTGGCAATGACTCAGCTGCCTCAAATGACACAAGCTCCCCAGCATTCTGTGCCTGGGCTTTCCAAAATCCCACATCCCCAAGTATTGCTGTGCCTGGGTCATCAGTGGTCCTCTTGTCTGCTCCCTGTAGGGCAACACTTGCAGCTCTGCCCTTCAGACCTGCTTTTAGTGCATGAAAAGGATGAGAAGGTCTCAGACCCAGCACCTGAGGCAACTCTGAGGCAGCAGCACATCTCAGCTCCACCAGGAGAGGCCAGGCCTGTGCAGCACATGCCAGGGTTGCCATCAACACAGAGTTATCAGGGTGGAAAATGATCTCAGATTGCAGTGTCAAAGCCTATGGTCGTGCTTTTTCGCTCATGCTGCAATAAGTGACATGAAATGGAAAACCTACATATAGGAAAACTTTATTGTTTCCAGCAACTTCCCCAAACTCTCCCCATTCTTTATTTGGTCATTCTCAGATCACTGCTCTCACCATGCAGCGGGAACACGGGATGAAGATGAAAGATAACAAACCCCTGGTGAGACTCCAACCATGATTAGACATTTCAATGAGTAACGAGCACAATCAGAGGCACAGGAGTAAATATTTAAAGTTATTTTTGAAGCAAAGTCTCGGGAAAGATGTAAACTCCCCCAATCCGAGGCATTGGCTAACCTCTAATTACAAAGGAAAGGGGAGGAATGGAAATTTTTCCAAGATAAGGGATAACCTAACCTCTTGTCGCAGAGTTTTGTGGAACACCCTCGGTCTGCCCCGCTCTGGTCAATGTCAAAACCCTGTGCTAGAAGTGTTGCAGGTCTGAGTGAGTTTAACAGCTCCTAAATTCCTAGAAAAGCGATTGTAACTTATACTTTGCTTGCTACAAACGTTTGATTTTCACAAATTATGGAAACATGTTATTATATAAAATCAGATGTTTTGTTACAGGCAAAACATTACCGAGGATACCTTCTTGGTTATCCCCAGGAGCTGCAATTGTTAGCTGTCCATTACAAACATCTGGGGTTTATTTACATAATATATACCTTATATATGTGTGCATACGCACATAAATTAGATATTGCAAACTGTTACAGTGCTTTTCTAGTGAATGAGAAAGCTAGAGTGGGAAACCAGCTTCCCACTACAGGAGACTCATGCTCAAACACTTTTACAGACGAACTGTATACAGAAAACCAGCAAAGACCCTAGTACTTACTGAAACACAATATGATGTATTCAGTTCACTGAAACCCCAATTATGTGCAGCCTGCTTAACATCTCTTTCCTCCACATAGTGCTGGATCCATTGTTTCTTTCTTTAGGAAATTTATTTTCACCACCTATTTTGTACTGGCCAAGGCAACCGCTCCTCAGCCCTGACTGAGTCCTTTAACACAAACATCTCTCATGACACACACAGCTACGTGTACCCTCGCTTCTGCTTTCAGTCTGCTGAGGCAGAAATGTGTGCAGTGTTTTGCTGTGGAAGCAGACGGGTTTGTCTTATACAAAGAAGGGCCAAGAGATGCTTCTTACAGCAGGGAAGGTTGATGGCAGTCCTCAGGTTCACAAGCACATTTCACCTCTTGCCCAGATGTGTTTTCTTTTGTTGCAGCAGGTCACCAAATGAATTTAATGGTCAACCCCAAACCTCCGCCCATCGATACCCTGGAGAGGGTGTAAGTTGAGGAATGCTGCTGGGAAGCAGTGCGCTGGGCAGGAGCCAGAATAGATGTGCTGGGGCAGCCAGCACTGGGCCATGGCAACATCCTGGACTAGTGAGAGCCACCTACGTGCTTCAGGCTGGGCCAGATTTACCTTATAACCATAATATCACCAAGGGTGAGTCTGCTCTTGCTGCAGAGAGGAGATACACAAATACCCAACCACTTGGCTCAGGTGGTGCTGACACAGGGCGTAGGCAAGGCTCAGCATTGCTGCTTGCTCAGTGCCCCTCTTCAGGCTCCTTTTGGGGCCCTACCAAGCCACGGCTGCACTGGAGGAAAACAGGAGCAGATGGGTTTCTTTGGGACCTGCCAAGCCCATGGGGCTGATCAAAGCACGGAGAGCACAAACCCTCCAACCAGAGCAGGCAGTTCCATGACCACATGAGGGGATACAACAGCAGCACCACCAAACATCAACGATGAAAGTGTGAAGAGCCACTTCCTCCAAACCAGGGATAAGCCTGCTGGGGCTGTGCACATCCACTCATGAGCAGACACACTGGGAGCAATGGTCTGTCTTTGGTACAGACCATGCAACATGACTTGCACTTACTGCAGTGCCTGTGGGACTTGGCAAGTTCAGTAACACTGATCCCGGGCAGCCTGTTTGGCACTGCTCCTCATGGTGCAAACCCCTCCAAGAACATTCAAATGATTTCTTTTCCTCACAGGGGAGGCGACACCTCATGGGCAGCAGTGTTAATAGACACTGATGAGACTGGAAGCAGCATTTGCTCCAAGATCTGATACGTGATAATCTTCCAATGATGCTGCTGAAGAGTTACCAGATCTTTTTCCTGTCCTAAATCCAAAGTGCATGTTTGAAACCTGAGGTTCAGCAAGCACTGATGAGGAATGGGCATTTCTGGCAACAGGCTATCTGTTAGAAGAAGTGACAGGACTGCTGAGAGGCTGAATCACTCCTGAAGAAGATTCTGCCTCCAGATGCAACTTGCTCAGCATCCTCACAATCTCCCACAATACAAGTTTGTCTGCTTTCCCCATTTACAGCCCACCCTGGGCTTGTCAACATACACATTATCCTGCACAAAAAATCACCTTAAAAAGTGTGTCCCAAATCTCATCAGTGACTGTCACACAGTTTGGGCACCTTGATGCTCACACACTGCTTGCTGTATGAAAGCACCAGGCTGCACCCAAAGTGGTGCTCAGCACACCCACTGCCACTCCTCCAGCACGTCCCCAGCCCCGGGCCCAGCGCTCACTCCATCTCCAACGCCTTCTGCAGAGGAAGCGGCGCAGACTGACCGAATTCCGATCCCCTTACACAGCCCCTCGGAGCCGCTCCCCGGGTGGCTCGAGCAGCCCTCCCGCTTGCTCAGACCCAAAAACGCAGCGAGGATCCAGAGAACCAAACTGTTCCTTTACAAGGGAAATAGAGTGTGGGCTATTTCCTAGCCTTGGGCTAACGGACCCCAGAAATGTCTCTGCACTGGAGAGAGTCTCCAGCTGCGTCTGCTGCTATTGATATTATTAAAAATAAAAGAAATAAAATGAAAGCAAAAGACTTGGGAGAGAATGCAGCCAAAGCCCCGGCTGAGTGGAGGGGGAGATGCAGCAGATTGAAGAAATCACTGCAGTGCACAAAATCAGTACCTCCCTTACCTGCAACAAAGGGTTTATTGTAAATTATAGCATTTACAGTCGTGATGCAGCAGGCTATTTAAAAGATAAACACACACACAGATGCTCAGAGCGCTCTTCATAGCAATAGCTGTAAATGCTGATCTAGGCTTAGGGCACAGAAATTTCCCGTAGTCTGATCTCTGGCTGCACCAGACTCCAGAAGCAATCTATCCCCAGGCAGATGGGCTGGGCTTGGTTGTCTCCTCAGATCTGTCTTTTAAGGGTTTCCAGACCTAAGCCTCAGATGAGCCACCTCTGCGCCAGGAAGCTGCTTGGGGCTGCAGGGGCCAGGGCTCAGACACGAAGAGTACGTGTGAGTCCAAAGCGTGGGAAGGGACCATGAGTTCACTGAGCTCTAAGCAGTCATTGGGATGGATGAAAGCAGCCGCTGCTGCCCCTGCAAACAGCATCATCACAAAGCCTCGCTGATGATATACAGCTATCTCTGCTCGAGTTTAAGGGGGACACACACTGAAGATGATGCTGCCTCCAGGCTGAAGGTCCTTCAAGGTGACTGACTGAAACCCTACTGCTCTGCTCTACCTGAGCAGGAGCTTCCCGTGCCATGCAGACCTGAACAGCACCCTCCATAACCAACCCCACCTGGTAAAAACTAATTAAAATGTTTAATTAGCTTTTGATTAACAGCATATTTCAGAATTCTTTAGAGACCTGCAGATGAGCAGAGGCACAACTTCGAGGTCTGGGGCCTTTCAGTTTTGTAAATGAGCTCCCTCTTGTAAACGCAATTACATTGAGATACCAATTGCTCCTCATTTGCAGAGCATGAAGCAAGTTGTGTTAATGCGTCGAAATGAGGGGAGAAATAAAGAGAGCAATGGATCACCGAGTCTTTGAAGGGAAAAGTAATATTGCAGTAATTGATAGAAGGGAGAGTTGGTGGGTGGGACAGTCGCTCTCAAAGAACAGTGGCGCCCAGCCAGTAAATACGGCTCAATTGAGAAGAGCATCACTGCCATCTTCAGGACAGCCGGGCTCTCTTCCCTGCTATGAAGCAGCAGCTTCCCCGGGGCGGTTTTTGTTTTATGCAATACAAAACAAAGCATTTTCTGCAACTCTGTCCAAAGTTAAAATCGTAATTATTACTGATGCTCTGCAGAATGCTGGTTTGGTCCAGCACCAGCCTGCTTCTGAACTCCGACATCTCAAACTGCCCACAGGAACATTTCATAAGCAGCATTTCCAGGGCAAACTTCAGTTTAAGATGGAAAAGCCCTGCCCATCACTTCAGCCTACTTTAGTACAATAACATTTCCCGATGGACACCTCTTGCCCTTTACCAGTCCGGCTGAAGTGCCTCCAAGAAGCCCCTCTCTTCCACTTCTCTTGCAAGATGTTTACATTAGCGTAAGAGATGTGTTGGGAAACTCCTCATGACATCAGCCAACTTCCCTTCCGTGGCATTAAACACCCATTTTTCTAGCCAGAACACAGTCAATCAGCTGGTAAACACAGAAAGCACCTCTGGCCTGGGCCTCAAAGCAGCACTTCACTGTCAGGCACAAGCCATTACAAAGATGCACAGTGCTGAAGGTAGGCTATGCTACTTTAAAAACAGTAACGATGCTACATATAATAAAGGTAATTGTTTGAAAGCTAGGAAAAAGCACAGTTAAGACTTCTACATTACTTAAGCTCAAGCCTTTCAGCAAAAGTTCTCACACTCCGCTTCTAACTACACTAATGCTGATCAGGGGTCACATAGCTGGTTATGGGGACATCAGTTTTACAGTGCAACATACCCCTCCACCCCGCAATCAGCTGCGCCTCCTGGGCCCCTTCACATGACGGTGTTTCCAGCCGCATGGGATGAGCTGGATGAGTGCGTATCTGCCTTTCCCAAGCATGGACACCAGCCCATCATTTGGACAACGTTTGAGAATCACTTTGACACAATAAGCACATGTGAAATCATGCAATGCAGGAAAATGCGGAGCCAGGATAAAATAAGCAGCTCTGTTCCTTCCTTCCCTTCATCCAAGGAAAAGATGAGCCATTGATCAGGCCAGATACATGCTCCTGCCAGGCCAGCTCTGGCTTGGGGTCACCTCAGACTCCCATAACTATAGAGACCACTCCTCTGCCTCAGTCAGTTCATGGTGTACATCATTACCGGCAAGAAAAAAAGTCATAAAAGACACACAGATATAAGCTCTCCATGCTTCTGCAGACAGGGATATCACCAATACACCCTGAATGGTGAGGAAGGGAAGAACACAGAGACGCACCTCCAGAGATACCGGGATCAAAAGGGATTTGCCATCACCAACCAGGAACTGCATGGAAGAAGGCACAGCTCTCCAGGGTCCCTCTTCACCATCACAGTCGCTTACAACTCTTCACCTCATTTATCAGACACTTCTGCCCTCTACAGCAATGCGTTGGCCTATGGATAAGGCTGAAGCGTGAGCAGAGAACACAGATCCCCAGGGCAGGAGCCTGCAGGAGGTAGCAGACTGCTGCAGTTCACAGCAGACTGCAAATACACCTTCTGGGACCCTGGAGCCATCCTAAGACCTGTCTTCAATCATTCCTGATCATAGCAGCACATGGAAGATAACAGCACCAACACATTTCTGTGTATATCAGATGAATGCTTTCCAAAACGGAAAATGAAGGGTCTTTTGTGAAGCTTTAACTGCGAAACGCAGACACATGGCTGAGCAGGGCAGCAAAGGAAAGGCTGCAAATAGGCACAGCCCCTGGAGTTCCCAGACCACTCACACACAAGGACAACCTCAGTAAAAATGCTCATAACACACCAAGTTCATGTAACTTGCTACCAGCCTACCATTCACACAAGCATTTGGCTGGTGGAATAATTACAGCACTTGGAAACCTTCACTCTTCCACTTGCCCAAGTGTTGTAGCATCCCTGCAGTATCTAGGCAAGTTCACCTCTGCAACTCCACACACACCCACGGCACACCACTGCAGCTGCAAACAAGAGGGAGCAGTCCACTGCTCAGATACAAGAAACAGGATCAGATTATATTTGATCACCAAGCACAGCCCTTCTGTGCCCTGCTTTTGACAGATGTGACGAGCCTGTCCAGGCACCTCTGTATCATCACAACAATAGAAGGATGAGACCAACCCAAAAGGGGCATTACACTGAAGGGAGGCGGGGAGGGGAGGGGAGAGGAGAGGGAAGCAAAGCATTGCTGCAGATCCAGGGCACCAAGCTGGATGCAATCACCTAGTTTTTAACTACTCCATGTGATCCTGTTCATTACAAAACTCATATGCAAATTGACAGCATGAAACACTGGGATTGCTTCAGTCCTTGATTCACTGCCCCGCACGGACAGAGAGCTGCTGCTATCTATCAGTCAGCAAATGTTACACTGGGAAAAGGAGTGAATAAACTTTGCTAGGCCAGTAGAGACCAGAAGAGCATGAGTGAACATTTTGGCAACTCTATTGAGTTGAACATTTTGTTCTTTATTTTGATAAGAGAACCTTGCTTCACAAAGAGGCATTTCTCAGCATTCTAAGTAACCCCATCACCACAGGTAGGCTCAAGGATGGCTCCAGCCTCAAGCAGGACTTGATATGAGTCCAGTAAATATCACAGTGAGCTTCCAGACACTTTCTAAATGCCACAACTAATGACAAACTTTCAGCGACTGCATAAAGTACCCCTTATTACACCTATTTTATAGAACTGTCTTTTCAGGGACAAGAAAACAACACCAAGTTTAGAAAACCTGAAGGAAGATGCACATCCTAGTTTAGCAAGAACCTAGAGTCACCACATCCCTGCTGTGAAGACATGCTGGCACTGGCCTTGAGAGCCAAGAGAAAGCCACCAGAGGATGGTGCATCCAGAAGGAGATGTTTACCCACAAACACTCCAAGTCCACCTGCAACAAGCCCTTTCTGGATCTCTCTCTTAGTCTGCTTCAGCCATAAAAATTACTAGGAAATAAGCAACCCCTGATGTGGTTTATACACTGGATTGGAACAGGAAAAGATACTTTATTAGGACATATGTTTTCATAATTTGTGCCCTTTATATGGGAAACGTTCAGAACCAAATCAACATCACACAAGCAGGCTGGTACTGAAGAACTGCAGAAAAAACTAGTGTGGGCTTGTAGGGTGGGCCACACTACCCATAGATAACAAAACAAAACAGAGAGGGAGAAGATAAAAGAGTAGGTTTGCAAGGAACAAGCACCAAAGCTCACGCAGTGGACACGCAGCAGTTTCAGCTCAGAAATGGAAACAGCTGATGCCTGGTGCGCTGAAGGCCCGCCGCTGGCTCTTGGAAAGCTCACAAGCAGGGAAGCTCACGGAGTTGTGGCCAGCCAACTCACAGGCACGCCAGCTCTAATCTCCTTCCCCAGCTGCGTACACAGAAACTGCAGAACACAAGTGCCGGAAATAAAGGGAAAGCTTCAATTACTCTCAGACCGCAAGAACAGCGATGGTTAAAGCAAAGATGTTGGCAGGGCAGCAGAAAGGAAGAGCAGTCCAAGACAGTCAACTGCAGAAATCCTGTGTTGTTTTAGTCAGCAGCCACTGAGGCAAGACAAAGAAGAAATGTGCTGTATGGCTACTTCTGTTGTTACAGCACCCAGGCTGGATTTGCTGCTTCTAAATGTTTCCTAAGAAGACTCGGAATAAAAACAGTCTGCTTAGAAGTTAGTCTCTGCAAACTGGGTTTCCTTTAGAAAGCTTTACTTCTAAAAATAGCCTTGGACAGAAGTATGATTTTGCCCCTCCTGTGGTTGTTATGATAACTATACTCATGTTAACAAGGCTGCAAGAAAACTGTTTTTTTCTCCTAGGGGTAATGAACTCATGAGGACAGTTACCCTTCAGATACCTGCAAAATGGTTGGGTGTACATAGTTTGTAACAGTCATGTAATTCGGGGAAAGATTTAAGGAAACAATAAAATCCAGCTTTGTCCTTTCTCAGCTGGATTCAACTGTGATGCTGCTAAAGGATTTCTATCATGTATCATGTCATGCAAGGGGTGAAGGGGTATCAAGTCAGAGCAAGTGTTTTATTCCTGCAGCCAGAATAGCACACACATGGTTTGCTTTCTCCATATCAGGGGCTTCTGCTAAAGCCTCTTTGGCAGAAAATAAGTGTTACCCTGCCTAACCAAGCAGGAGGTGCAGGTACCAGCAATGCACACACTCGTATTGCCTCTGAACTCTTCCTCCTCCTCAAGTGCCACAATATAAAATTTTGCAGAATTATTTCCAAAACCAACCAAAAGAATCTTTCCTGATGGTGCAGAAAGGGTGTCCTCAAGAAATCCAGCACAGCCAGACTCTATATTTGGAGCTAGTGTGCCATGAGAAGTACAAACCATTACATATCCAGCAAATAAAGCGGAGGGTGTTTATGCTTCCCTGCAGGTTTCAAATCTTTCCAGAATGCTGACAACTCATTTCAGGCATAAGTACAACAACACCACACACAGGAGGTGCACCAACATTTGCCCATCAAAGCAAAACAACTTATTTCGCACAGATGTTTTCTAGTAATTATCAGTTCTTGTTTTCCCGCCTTCAGTTTTTCCCCTCTCAAAAAGCTTTATTTTCTTCACCAACCTATCAAAGCTTAACATGTGTTGTGATAAAATAAGAGCCAAATAGGAAACACCATAAGGATGTTAAGATTATTCAGACTTTACACACAGTTCATAATACCTAGATCCACCAGAGCATACACCAGTACAGAGTAACGGACGTTCCTCTCCCCATCGCTGGTACTGAAGGAGCCAAATAGACATCCTACCCTGGACTTCATTTCTGATGACTCTACTGACATGTCAATGTGAATAGCTCAGATTAGCGATCTTCTGCAACATCCACTGGCATCCACGTGGATTGCACAGAAGTTCTTCTCCCAAAGCCTATACAAGTATCATTGGCAGGAACAGGAAAGCAGCACAGAGAAGAGAGCCAGAACCCTGAAACACGCCAGGCTCACATCAGTGGGTTAGACTAGAAGTTACTGGTAATGAAACAGCAGAATTTTCACTATATAAAATTTATAAATTTATTTTTTTTTTGTAAAAATCCAAAGGGCACGAAGACATCTCACTCAAAATACTGGTAAATCAAACCACACTTAGAAAAATGAAAGCTGATTTTATTATCTTATCCACAGCCAATCATTTGACATGAACATGCATACGTAATTTTGCTACGCACACACCACAGTTTAACGTTAGTTATTAAAGGTTAAACATACAACATACATCCTTACAAAAATGAGTCAAAATGCAAACGTAACTTTTCAACAAAACAAGTTTTTACTTATTTAAAAAAAACCTTTGTGTTGGGTACCATTTTGTACAAACACAGTTAATTTAAACAAATCTGCTCTTAGTTTCCTCATGGTTGCACATGAAAATAAGCTGCAATAGAAAATGAAGTCATCAAGGGATTTTTAAATAGCAGAAGTAGGCAGTCTCGCCATGCAGAAGAAGCAATATTAAATATTAGTTTTTTCAAAAAAGAAAAAAAAAACCCACAAGTTTAAAAATATTTAGTTCAAGTCACAAATCTTTCCCCAGTACAGAGAAAATCCAAATGCAACGCATAATTAGCTGCCACTTAGGATGGCTATTCAGGAAAGCAGAAATACTTCCCAGAATTGATAATTTTCATTGATTTGGCACAGAAAAGAAGTCTGAGCTTACTTAAGAACAAGAAAGTGATTAAAAAAACAAGGGTAAACAGGAAGAGAGAAAATAAAAAGCAAGGATGAATGAGATAGTAGTTGCAATCACTAAAAAAAACAATTCTGTGCATCTCAGTCATTGCAGAATACTGTCTGTCTACAGCAGGTGCGAATTCCAAGTAACTGTTATTGCAACATGGATTTAATTTGCTTGGAGGTAGTCTCATCATTCAAATGCTTTGTTGTGTACCTAAACACAGGAAGAAAAATCAAGTTGAGAAAAGCACAGATGCTATTTTACTTTGGCTTAACAATGCTAATTTCTTTATGGCTCAACTTGAATGTAACAGAGCATCATTACCACGTACATAGCTTGGATATCCTGATCAGAAAATGCTATTAATCCAAACTACAAACCAAGGGGAGTTAAAATAAGACTAAGATGGGTCCCTGCTTTTGTGCTCACAGGCCATTTAACAGTAAGTGCTACCACTTGTGCCAGTTAATTATCCATAAGACTTCAACTCTAAGGTCTGTATCCATAGGAGACATCTTCAAATAAAACACAGCTTCAGAAAGTTTTCTTCAAAATTGAAGTGACCAAACCTTTCCAGACCCCTCAATGAGAACAGATGTAATTGGTTTTCAGCCTAACTTCCTGTTCAGCTATGAAACCGTAACGCTAAAACTAAGGAGTATACGTGCGCTCATTCTAACCCCTTCCCTCTTCCAAATTCTCTATTAAATGAGCACATTTTTACTTCACTACAAAGAACTTGGTCATCTCTTATTTTAAAAGAAAGTACTGCGTGCCTCCAGTGCGGACTTCTTTGTATGAGTGTCTTCCCTGATCTTCCTTCCCTAACTGTAATCTAAAAGCAAGTAAAAACCTATTCTCCATTTTAAGTTTAAATAGCGCTTTCATTATGATCCACAACTGCAGTGATCTTTTGCTGTTCACCTGAAGAATGGTCTTTTGTTTTGGAAATTAATATCAATATAGATTTCAGCCTTTTTTGGTCCTTTTTGGTCATTTATGCTTTCCATAAACAAGAGGTCTATGGTTTTCTAAAATTCAGAAGAGTTACTGCACTTGGTACTCTGCCCATGTGAAAAAGCTGAACATGATTACAGTACTCCTATTAATTTCAATTTATGAACATCTGATCTCCCTCCAAAATCCACATCACCTTCCAATTGCTGTTAAGACACATAACCTATGTCTTGTGAAAACATGGGAACTTCTAACACTTCTCCAGACTCAAAAGACTTCGATTTGGACTTTATTTCTCACGACATCACCTTGAATCTGTTTTCACCACACTCACACACAGCAGCTCATCTCTGCATCTCTTCCTAATAACCCCAAATGTGATTTAAAGAAAGATTCAAATATCCTACCCAAAGAAGTTATTCAGATGAGTGAAACCAGGACTGTTGAAGTATGTATGTATGAAATGGGCTGATGTGGTGGAATGACAGCACAGACTGAACTTACATGAATAACCACAAAACAACACACA
>JAOEHX010044725.1:0-29917 GCA_025448015.1 Bolborhynchus lineola
CCTGGAAGGCATGCTGAGGCACATGGAAAACAACAAGGTGCTTGGTGACAGCCAGCATGGCTTCACTAAGGGGAAATTCTCCTTGACCAATCTGGTGGCCTTCTATGATGGGGCTATGGAAGTGATGGACAGGGGTAGAGCAGTTGTTGTCATCTACCTGGACTTGTGCAAAGCGTTTGACATTGTCTCACATGACATCCTTGTCTCTAAATTGGACAGAAATCAATTTGATAGGTGGACCACTTGTTGGATAAAGAACTGGCTGGATGGCTGCACACGAAGAGTTGTGCTCAATGGCTCAATGTCCAGCTGGAGACCAGTAACGAGTGGTGCCCCTCAGGGATCGGTGGTGGGTCTTGTTCAACATCTTTGTTGGTGACATGGACAGTGGGATTGAGTGTGCCCTCAGCAAGTTTGCCAATGACACCAAACTGTGTGGTTCAGTCAATATGTTGGAGGGAAGGAATGCCATCCAGAGGGACCTTGTCATGCTTGTGAGGTGGACTGATGCCAACCTGATGAAGTTTAACCATGCCAAGTGCAAGGTCCTACACCTGGGAGGGAGAAATCCCAGGCCCAGCTACAAGTTGGGCAGAGAAGAGATGGAGAGCAGCCCTGCGGAGAAGGACTTGGGGGTGTTGGTCAATGGAAAAAACCATGAGCCTGCAGTGTGCACTTGCAGCTCAGAAAGACAACTGTATCCTGGGCTGCATCAAAAGGAGCACAACCAGCAGTTAGAGGGAGGTGATCCTGCCCCTCTACTCTGCTCTTGTAAAACCTCACTTGGAGTATTGTGTGCAGTTCTGGTGCCCTGAGCATAAAAAGGACATGGAATTGTTGGAACAAGTCCAGAGGAGGGCCATGAGGGTGATCGTGGGACTGGAGCACCTCCCACATAAAGATAGGCTGAGAAAGTTGGGGCTGTTCAGCCTTGGGAAGAGAAGGCTGCATGGAGACCTCATAGCAGCCTTCCAATATCTGAAGGGGAGCTATAGGGATGCTGGGGAGGGACTCTTCCTTAGGGACTGTAGTGAGAGGACAAGGGGTAATGGGTTCAAACTTAAACAGGGGAAGTTTAGATTGGATATGAGGAAGGAATTCTTTACTGTGAGGGTGGTGAGGCACTGGAATGGGTTGCCCAGGGAAGTTGTGACTGCTCCATCCCTGGTGGTGTTCAAGGCCAGGTTGGACATAGCCTTGGGTGATACAGTTTAGTGGGAGGTGTCCCTGTCCATAGAAGGGGGGTTGGAACTAAATGATCTGAAGGTCCTTTCCAACAATAACTATTCTATGATTCACATGCACAGCTGGAACCTCTTTCCCCTGTCACTTGTAAGCAGTAATAGCAACCAAGAGAGAGCACAATCTCATGCATATGTATACTCCCAGGATCTGCAAACTAGATGAGTCCTTTCTTGTTCTTGACCATCACATTCTGTTGGTAGGTACTGTCTGCCCAGTCCTTTGTCTTACCATTTGAGCTGGCTCATGATACATAGGGAATTCTTGTCCCAGTGTGGCTGGCTGAGTCTGCTCACCATCCAGGAACACACACCAGGAGCCTCAGAGGGAAAAGGATGCCTTCTGCTTCCATCCCAATTGGGATGTTGTCACAGCAAAGGGGTCCGAAGTATGACACATTTACATTTTCTGTATATGTAGGCTTTTAAGGGAAAAAGGATGCTGTTTTCAGACTGAACAATGCTCAGGCCAGTCACATATTAGATATAATAAAGCCAAAGGATATTAATAAACACATCTGTCAATAGTTAATGTTGCAGTCCTACTCAATAAACAGAACATGGGTACACAAGATCACAATAACCTACCTGTCCTGGGACTTGGTGTGACTTGACTTGAGCAGCTACATGTGTGGTGTCACAAGTAGCTGCGCATTAAACAGCTGTGCATGCTTGTTTGAGGAAGAAAATAGAAGGAAAACCTGTTTAATCACGAAGCCCCAGGGAACTGTATATTAAAATCATGCAGATTCCCCAACAAGCTGATCGGAACAAAGGAACTGCTCTGCAGGCGTCCAGCTTTGCAGCACTGCTATTCACTATTGCTGCTCTTATTTGTCCCACTTCTTCAGCAACTTCTCAGCTAAGGGCGTGACTGCTAGCTTTGCTTTCCACTATCTCCCCTCCAAATCCTTTCCACACACACACACACTCACTTTCTCTCCCTCTTTTCTCAGCCTCATTCAAATTCCCCTGGCTGCTCCTTCCTGCAGCACAAATGAGATAGGAGTGGCTGCAAACCCCCTCCATCCTCATCAGCTAACTGCAGATGTGGGCAGCTGGGAAAGCTCCCAGCTCCATCCCCAGCCATGCTGGCCACTCCAAAGGAAGATGAGATGGCAGACAAAGGCAGGCTGGTGTGACACAGCCTTCCACTCAGCCTTCCTCCTTCCTTACTCCTTCTACAGCTTCGCAGAGAGCACAGTGGACAAAGACTGTCTCCAGCACATAGACAAGTAGGGCATGAGGCTGAGTTGTGTGCATGTCGCTACTCCTCCTCCTCTCTCATCTGCAAGTGTCAGGACACTCAAGAGAGTCAGGACACTCAGGCTGCCAGGAGAGCAGCTGTGCATGGGACCAGAAGCCATGGAGAGCCTGGTGGTGAGTGAAGCCCTGGTTTCTCAAAAAGGTCTGAAAGAAGCATAGAGTGATAATGTTGACAAAACAATCGTCAACTGACCATGCAGCTGGTGGGCTGTGATCTTCAAGCAGCCAGCAATCAAGGAGGGCTTCAAAGCTCAGTACCCCGTCAGCAGTAAGTGCAGGGCTTTCATCTCTCTTATCTGCCCAGGAGAACAGTCAAGTCTCAGCCAAGTACCCAGTTTCTCATCAGGTATAGATATGCCTGTTTAGCATGGCCCAGGGGCCAGGAGAAGGTGATAACAGCAGGAAGGCACTTTTCTTCTGACAGACAATATCACTCAGGGTATGAAGGAGCCTTCCATTTTTATCAGTTCAGCCTGCTTGCGAGTCTTAGACACATTATATTGCTCTGCTCTAGAGTGCTACAGGTATCATCTCACATCAGATTTCTCCTGTGGCTGTGACTGCCATGAACTCTCCTCAAAAAGTCCAGCTAAAACACAGTTGTTGCCTTCCAAAGTGAGGGAACAAACTGTTGTCCTCAACATGATGGGACTGGCAGTGTCTGTGGCCTTCATCTGATGACAGCAATGAAAGATACCCCCAAGCACCCCATCCTGGGACTGGAAGGGACTGAGCTTTGTTATGGTGCTGGTAACAGCTCTTGGAATGAACATGGGGCTCTGAAATGCAAGACAGCCTGACACCTCAGGAAACATGCCTTGTCCTCAATTTCTGCCCCAACTACGCCTTCGGAGCTACAGGATGCCTTGCAGAAGGGTAGCTTCAGAGAGTTTAGATGCTATGGACATCTAAAAGTTAAAAAAAAAGTGAAAGATGATGACAGGAATTTATAGTGTCAAAGATGGAGACCAAATTATCCAAGTTCCTCCACTGCCAGAGAACAAGGGCCTGGGAGATGAGTTCCATGGGCAGAAATGAGATCATTGCAAATTCCTGAGGAAAACAGGAATGACAAATGCCCTGAAATAGAGGCAGGAGCCAGGTGGGGACAGAGAATTTTAGGAACCTCTCCTGAGCATAAGGCTCCAATATTTTCCACAATTATTGAAAAATATGACATTAATGTGGCCATTCGTTTCCACTTCTTCCCATTCACTTTCTGACACTTAACAATGGATTATGATTCTGGTCCTTGATGTCACCTTGGCACCACAAGGCGGAGCAGAGGTAGATGGTTTGTCTTTGACACTGCAGTTGAACACCACAGATTTGATTCTTGCTGTCTGTATTTTGGCAAAGGGATAAACCCCCTCTGCACTGGCAGCCCTCTCCTATCCTCCGGGGATTCAGAGAAGAAAAAGCATGGCCATGATCAGGGACACAGCAGGGAAAGTACAATCCTGACGGAGCCCAGTTCCCTGCCACCACAAGGGATACCTCTACTTACTCATTTTATGAATGTACCACATCCCATCTAAAGCTGTTCCTGACGGGCCTGCTCACCCTGCTGGACAGCTGTTCCAGAGCCTGACCACCCTAATGTTCTCATTTCCAGCCTGAATTTATCCACAAGTAGCTTGCATCCAGTTGATCTAGTGCCAATATTGTCCTTTAGCTTAAATGTCTCTTTTTCCTCCCTGCTGCTTGAACCCCTGATGTTTTTACAGCCAGCAATCACACCACATCTCAGCCTTTGCTTTGCTAGGCTAAGCAAGCTGAGCACTCTGTACCTCCTCTTGCAACGCAGACTCTCACTTTCCCTGATCTACTTTATAATCCTTGTCGGCATGATCCCACTTGCTGGAGTTCAGTATACCAGACCTGCACATACAATGTGGTAGCACTCTCCACCTTGCCTGGAAGCACCTCAGGTTTCACCTAGGAGTATATTTGCCCTTTCTCACACCTGCATTTTACCAGCAGCTCCTTGAAGTCAACTCACTCATTCTCCACTTGAGTCATTTCCCACTGATGAGCTCTCAGTCTGCAGCAGATTCCTCTGAAAGCACTCTCCACATGTATGACCTTGCATTTGTACCACCACGTTTCATCCCACCTGAACCACTCAAGTAGTTTTCCATCTTTCAGATCTTCCTTACGATATCCTGTTCCTTCACTGAGGTAGCATTGCCACCCAACCTGATGTCAGCTGCACAAAATTGCAGCAGCACAATCCTGACAGTGGATTCTGATTTAACTGGCTGGTATGAGCCATGGGGAAGATGCCTGTCCACTGTGGAAAAGCCACTTGGGTAATTTTTGGATAGTGGAGAAATTTGGTCTGAATATGAAGACAGTCACTGTGATGTTTCTTTATAATCTCTCATCAAACTTCCTGTGCCTGTCAGACTGGATTTAAACACTTCCCTAGGTTAGTACTTCATCACTACCTTAAATGGAAATGATGTTTAGCATTTACAGCATTTATTAAAGGACTAGGATAAGTTTAAACTTGGATTTATTTCATTTTCCTTGCTTGATAACCATTACTCATTAAGGGCTTCCAGAGCAAATAATCACATTGCAAATATAAAGTTAGCATTTGCCAGACAAGCACACTAGTGAACTGCAATTCATGTCCATTGCTGTTCATCAGTCAAGCACACAGGTTCAGATCCTGGGGTTAAGCAAGGAGGGACAGCCAAAGCAAATCCATTATTCAGTCTAAATGAGGAGCTCTGGAAGCTTTTTGTCCTCAACTGTCCTTATCAGAAGCCTCCCTTTCCAGGCTGAAACATCCCCAGCTCCAAAGACAGAAGCAACAGTGACCTTCAGTAGCTACTGAGGACAGCTAGAGCCATGTAAGCCAGGAGACAGTCTCTTTCTCTTGCACATGTAATCAGCTGCCCATCCTCATTAGGTGCCAAGAGCAGCAGTTTACAGCTTCCGAGAGAAGCCAAATTGGTGCTGTCATGAATTACTGTAAGTGCTTGTTCCACACTCCTAAATAATGTCTTTCACTAGGGGCTGATCAGAAGGCAATATGTATTTTATTAGCATATGTTTCCTGCTCTAAGAACAGAACTAATCTTCACTTTGTCAGGGAGACAGTCATGTAAAAACCTTAACTGAGGCACAGCATGACTGTCAACTTCACAAGCCCTGGGCTTACTGGGGCACTGTACATCCTGACGAGGGGAAGCCTGAGAGTTTGAGAACAAAAAGGGGAAACTAGCCACTGAACTTGGTGATGGGTAGGAAGGGAGCAAGAGCCACACACTCCCCAGGTTGTGCAAGGAGCCTATGTTGCTGTCACTGTGGTTGGTACTGAGCTAGACAGGTTACGTGTATGTCTAGCTATGCTTGTTATATCTCTCCTATTGTCTCACAGCCATACCTTTGATCCTGAAGGCACACGTGGTCCTTCTGGTCAGACTGGAAGCTCTGTATTGCTGCTGCAAGATCTTACCTGTTCTTGACTATGTCCTGCAAAGCCTAAAATCATCTCTCTATCTGCAGCATGGCCATAAACTGAATAAGGGACAATATCCCTCATGTTGCTCCACAGCCCCCTCCTGCAAAGAGCAATAGTCTCTTTTGAGCCTTTTGTGTGAAAATCAGCACTGCTTGGTGTCTTACTGGATCCAACTTTATACTCATCCCTAATCCCAGTGAGCAGTCTCCTCTTCCGTTCATTTCCTTGCACTGGACATGACTAGTACATGTCTACGCATGCACTCTCAGCACTTCTAGCTCCAAGAAGAAAGAATAATCTGGCTCAAGTTTGCCCAGCTGCAGTTAGGTTGAGCTCTGAGCCATTCTGTCTATACTATGGTTGTATCTTACCAAGGGAGAGATGCTCCAACAACCAACAGGAGTCACCATCTCACAGCCTTCTTTTCCTGGGTTTTCTACAGACCCCAGCAGTCTTCTGTTGAGGCACCTTTACTCATAAAAACCAGTAATAAAGGATTGGCTATTGCTTACTAGAGCAGAAATAGCTTTTGTGTTAGACTCTGGACTTCCCAGCCTGGTAAGTGCAATGAAAGTATATAGTTAGTACTCCAGAGCCCATAGGCCACCACTAACTGAATCATGCCTGCAGTCCTGCTTCTAGTAAAGAAGAGGCCGGCAGCACAGCATATACAAGGAGAGCTATAAAGCCCTTCATGTTGCTTCATAAAGCAGCATGTGCATGTGCCTGCTAGTGCAGGCAGCATGACTGCGTACGTTTCATTTCTTTATGAAACACAGTCAAAACATCTATCTAGTGCCTACTCCTGTCTGTTTGTCACTAGCTACGGGAGAGACTCTCTTCCAAACCCTTCCCCCCATCACACTTTCTCCTCTTATCACCAACGTGTTCTAGGAAGTGAGAGGCAGGGAGAAAAACCCACAAAACCAAGAACAAAAGTCATAAAGGAAACAGAAACTAAAGAAAGAAGAGGTGGAAAATAAGAGGGGGATCGGGGAAGGGGAAGAAGGTGTACAAAGAAAAGACTCTGAAGCAGTAGGAGGAACATGGGTTGACTACTGAAGCAACAGATGAGCAGAGTAAACAGCAAGCTGCATCAGAGCCTATCGATAGTGACTCTCAGAAAAACTCAGTAACTAACACATATCCCTTGAAGCCAGTGAAGGAGTGTGGATAAGAGATGCAGAGGAAGGAGTAACTTTTATCTTTGATGCCTGGCAAGCATTTTTCATCCTGTGCTCAGCTTTGTAAAACACAAGCCGACAGCCTGCTGGATACGAACAAGCACAATGGTGTGAAAACAACATCTCAAGCCCGCAAGGCTGATATGAGGGGTATATAGGATGGGGGAATGTGATTACCTCTTCCCTCACATTCTCCTTACCCTGAACAACAGTGTTAGGAGGTAGAGATAGATGAGATTTTGCTACTAGACGTGTTTTAAGATCATATGAGCCTTTTCAGCGATAGGATTTGCACTGTTCTTCTCAGGCACTGTAACTGTTCTAAACAGAGTTTAAAAGAGCTAGGAGTGTGAAAACTGTTCATAATTATTCCCTTGTACCAGGCAATATAAAAAATAATCTTGCTTTCTTTCTTGCACAGTCAAGTACTTGAATTGCACGAGGAGCAGTACTTACAAGAAGTGAATGTTAAGACAAAATCATTGCTGCAAGGCGCCTTATGAATAGCAAGCTACATTGTAGAATTTTCGGCTGTCCTGTTTTGGGCAGGCTACCTTATGTGTTGGGTCAGGCTGAGATGGAGATAATTCTCACCATAGCAGCCCTCATAGTGCTGTGCTTTGTAGCTCCATAGGTGTTAATAACACACCAATGTTTTGGCTACTGCTGAGCAGTGCTTGCACAGCATCAAGGCTCTCTCCAGCATTCCCTCCCCACCAGTAGGCTGGGGGTGAGCAAGATCCTGGGAGGAGACATAGCCAGGACAGCTGTCCCAAACTGACGAAAGGGATATTCCATACCATATGATGCCTGTTGCGCAAAAAAAGCTATGAGAAAGGCAGGTTGTGTGTGTAGGGGTATGACATTTGTTATAACAATATTTGTCCTATGGAGCAACTGCTATGTGTACTGAAGTCTAATACATGGGAGGTAGCTGGACATGGGAAGTAGAGAATAAGTATTTTGTTTTCCTTTGCTTCTGTGTATGGTCTTTCCTTTTGCTTTATTAAACTGCCTTTATCTTGATCCACAGAGGTTTTTCTCCATCTTATTTTCTCCACACCCCATCCTGCTGGGGAGGAGAGTGATAGAGCAGCTTGGTGGGCACCTGGCATCCAGACAGGGTCAACCCCATACACCTTTACTTTGGATAATCAGAGATGAGAAATGGTACCCTGAGACCAAGGCACAACTAACCTGTCACTGCTCATCTTACCAATTTTCCCAACTAACTGATAACAAATGATCTGTGGACCAGGGATAACCAGCTCAAGAATAAACATGAATCACACTGAAAAGCAATTTATGAATACAAAACATGAGAATTAGTCAGACTAATTCATTAGTTAGGTATCATTTGCTAAGCTTTCATTGGCAAAGGGAAGTCTCAATAGGGACGTCAGAGATGTTAGGCAGACCTTAAGGAGGACACCTCATTCCATGGCTCACAGCCATTTCCACTGAACTCACCAGACCCATCAGTGCTGGTCAGGCCTGTGTCAAGTTTCACTGATCAGCCTTGTAGACATCACTCAGATCAGGGCTAACAACCATGGCTGGGCAGATACCTCTGCCTGCAGTGAGCAATGGCCAGGAGGAAACTCCTTCCTTTGCTCTGGGTGGAGGCTCTACTGTTGCTGACTTAGCCAGCACAGAATACACACACGAAATGTGGAAAAAGCTCCTTGTCTCCCACCCCACCAAACATCCAGCTGTCCTGGAGTCTTCTCTTACAGTACAGGTAAAGAGGACCTTGTCCTAGCAGCTGGTCTCATTGACACATCACCCCCCATGATGGATGGCTAAGGACGAAAAGAGAGATGGCTCAACATGCTGTCAGCGGCAGTGACTGATGTTCTGTCCTGTTGTCAGGCAGCTGAGCACATCTGAGGCAGGATCCTGCCCTCTCCACTCCCAAACACCAATGGAAAAGTTGCTGCTTTACCCCCAGGTCCTACACAGCAATCCCATTAAGCTTCAAGTACAGCTTGTCCATCAAATGCTATTGATCAGCCAGCTCTCTTTCCACCAGTGTGTGCCACTCAATCCCACCACAAGCTTCAAATCTCTCTTCCTCTTGCAGCCTAAAAAGACAGTCTCACCTCTCCCTTCTTGTGTTTTCCCTGGCTTTGCATCATGATGGCTGTTCAAACCATCCACCAAGCACACCTCCTGCTGACACACTGGCATCCTTTTCTACCTCCCTCAAGGCTGAGTTCTGCACAGCATCACACACACCACTAGCACAACTGAAGGCAACTGACATGAGAGCACAAATGTAATCTGCCTATTCTCACTGCCTGAACAAATGTTGAAATAAAGAAAAAAAAAAGGCATCAGTGGAGGAGATGGGAGAGTTAGACCTGAAAAAACACCTTTTCCTACTACAGAGGACGGCTCAGCAGGTAGGTGGAATTGCATTGATTTGACATTGTCCCATACGACAGCAGCCTGTGATCAGACATCAAACTGGCAGCCAAGGTAAGCAAAAATGAAGACAGGACTAAAGCAGCTTTCTGACAGTTGCAGCTTATAAGCCATCTTACAAGAGAAGGTGTACTTTGAGATTCAGTTCTGGGCAAACAGTGAGAGTCCAAGTCACTGCAATCCCCAGATCTGACACCTGTGAGACAGGAACAGTGCACCCTGTATTAAGTGAAATGACGGATAATAAAGGGATGTGTCATTTGTCCCACCCTGCAAGTGTTTTTATCCATGCAACATCTTACATGCAGCCAGGGCCACCATCTGCTGCTTCATGGGAAGTCACAGACCTTTCCTTCCTGCAAACTGCCTGGATTATGATATTCTAACACGAAGGTGGAAAGGGACTTGCCCATCCCTGTTCCATGTGGCCTGTCTGTGCCCCCCACAGGGACATCAAACTGGGCTGTGGCTGTCACACCACCTTTTTCCAGGTAACACCAGGCCACTGCACCTCAGGTCACATTTTATCTGGAGCAGTATCGGTCCCTCCTTACTTTACAAGCCGCAGCTTTATCCTTTAAGCTTTCATCTTTGAGTACGAAAAGGATTTAGGAGGACAGCCCTGACTGCTTTTTAGCTCCTGCAGTGTGTCCTGGCTAAAAACCCCACTGCAGAACTAGTGAGGTGATACACAGGATGAGGCTGTTGGAGTCCCGGTGCACCAGGGAGCCTCAGAAAGAAGGGTATGGACCCAAGCCTGTCACAGCCCTCCTAAGGTGGTTACCTTGGTGATAGCAGCGTTGCCCAGACAGCATGTAATCCCCTGAAGCCAGCAGAATGTTAGCCTTGTTTGTAAAGCCAGTTCTGCCACCGCTGCCTGCCTTGCGCAGAGCTGCCTGCTTTCCTTGCCCTCAGCATCTCCTCAGCCCCAAGTGCAGCCCTCAAGCACATCCCCAAGGCACTGGCACTCCATTTCCCAAGAATCTTTGCCTGAAGCCACAGTTGCATCTGCAGAAGAAAAGGGATTTTGTTCACTTCCCAGAGCACAGTGCTGGGCTGCCGCAAGGGCCACCACCTACTCTAGTACATCTCTTTGCTGCGCTCATAGCCTTTCCTAACCTGGGATCCAATAAACAAATGGGTTTATAGAATCACAGAATGATTTGGGTTGGGAAGGACCTTAAGGTCATCTAGTTCCAGCCCCTCTGCCATGGACAGGGGCACCTCCCACTACACCATGTTGCACAACGTTCTGTCCAACCTGAACACTTTCAGGCATGGAGCATTCACCACTTCTTTGGGCACCCTGTTCTTCAACCACCCTCACAATAAAGAACTTCTTCCTTATATGTAACTTGGGTCTCTCCAGTTTAAGTCTGAACCCATTACCCCTTCTCTTATCGCTACAGTCCCTGATGAAAAGTCCCTCCCCAGCATCCCTGTAGGCCCCCTTCAGATATTGGAAGGCTGCTATGAGGTCTCCGTGCAGCCTTCTTTTCTCCAGGCTGAACAGCTCAAATTTTCTCAGCCTGTCTGCATATGGGAGGTGCTCCATTCCCCTTATTGTTCTCCTGGCCTCCTCTGGACTTGTTA
Organism: Bolborhynchus lineola; assembly: GCA_025448015.1. Taxonomy (NCBI): domain Eukaryota; kingdom Metazoa; phylum Chordata; class Aves; order Psittaciformes; family Psittacidae; genus Bolborhynchus; species Bolborhynchus lineola. Next base: position 11,187 of record JAOEHX010044725.1, read on the forward strand.
TGATATCGAGGCAGACAAAGCAATAATGCATGCCTCTGTCTTGGTTTTATACTCTTCTCCAGACACTGGCTACTGATGATGATAGGAGGAGACAAGCTTCTGGATTGGATGTTCTCATTCCTCATGAGCCCAGGGTTGGGTGGATTAGCTTGTTCTGGAAATTTGTTCTTCCCTAGCTGCCAAAACTCACTGTTTCTTTTGCCACAGGGTTTCTTACAAGCACTGCAAGATGCGTCCAGCTTTACTAGGCTCGTTCCTCATGGGCCAAGGGCCTCACATATGGGTTCACCAAGCCACAGTGGCGCATGAATGGGGGAAGCACAGCGACGGGACTCAACAGTGCTCCCAAATAAGCATTTACACAAAAGACTATGGGCTGGTGCACCACTGCTCATCCTTCCTTCGGAGTAATGGCACCCCTGCTTTGTGTATGAAGAGAGTGAGACATGTCCCTGCCCTGTTCTTTGTGCCCTGGGAGGGATGAGAAGCTTCATGAGCTAATGAAGCCAAAGACAGACAGCAGTTGACAGATGCTGCTGAAGTGGGCTCAGAGGAGAGCAAAAGAACAACTCAGAGGCAGAAATGAAGAGATACAGATCTGCAACCCATGGGCCTCAGCATAAACCTTCTCCTGCTGTGTTACGATGGCCATCAGCCGGAGTTAACCTTCCACCCTCATCACAATCATTAAATTCCTGCTAACGCCCCTGTCCTATGTCCGTCCAAACAGCTCTGTTAACTGTCACCTCCCCACACGGTGAGCCCGGCTCCCTGCCGCTGAAGCTCTCATTAATGATGCTCTGGCTGGCTGATGAGGCAAGTGGCAGCCAGCTCCAGAGCCCAGATGGGTTTTGCAGACAGCAGGGGATGTTTATCCAACATGGAGGGGATGAAAGTACAAACAAAGAGAGACCGCACAATTACTCAGGCATCGCGCAGGGCCAGTCTCATTAAAGATGGTCTCCGTGACAGGAATTAATCTGAAGTGACAAGCCAGTGAGCTAATTTAGCAAATGGGTCTGGGGCTTGGCCCTGTGCAAATTTCGGGGGTTGCTCCAGCAGGTACAGCTGAGCCTGCTCCGAGAAGGCAAAAGGCAGGAATGTGTTAAATTGGCCTCATTCTGACCTGAGCGTGTGTATCAGAAGTTATGGAGGAGAAAGCAGCCTCAGGTCTCCTTGAGGGGTGCAATGAAGATTAAACTTCTCTATTGCACCAATACCTTCTCCTTCTTTCTCCAGCAGCCTCAGGTCACGGATGGGTTCCAGCTCATTAAGCGCACAGCAATTCTGCCACTATTCCCTGTAACTGTAACCACCAGCCCAACTCGGATCTTTTCCTCTGTGATGCAACCTGTTTGCAATATTAGATGGCTTTTCATTTCTCTTTAATGTTAAAGCAGAGCCCTGGGAGGGGGTAATGCACACAGACAGAAACAAGAAACTTAAAAGGCTTTTTATTTTTTAAGCAAAGATCCGGTTTGGGGAGGCTGCTTTGAGTCCCCAAGCAATGAAAAGTATTTTCAGCTGGAGTGCAGTGCCCTAGTGCCTTTCTATGCTATGGGAATATGTGTAATTAAAAAAGATTACCAAACAAATAGCCGAAAAACCTCATGGCCTCTGTCCACAACTAAACCACCCAAGGCTGTGAACTCCTTAAGTTCAGTGGCTAAGGGGAAGTAAGGTGGCTGGCATTTTGATCAGTTGCCTTGGAGCAAGAAAGGAAAAACCTCCCAAGCTGTCCGGACAGATGTCTGAGGCCTCTGCCACTCCTCAGAGGGGATCTACTCCTCTTTGAATTGCCTCTTGAATTGAATCTGCTCCTCAACACAAGGCCACAGCCTAAGCACACCTGACTGATGAACACTGGGAATTAAAAGCCTTTTTGCCAAGACATACATCTGAGGCTTTACAATGAGCTTGCTCCACATTGCCATCGGATGTGTTTTGCCTGGGTCAGTGGCTCCAAGCTGTCAGGCTGTTTATTTGGTTTTAATCAGAAGTTAATTCTTATTCTACTGGAACTGGGACGTCTGCTACACTGCTCAGCCTGCTCCACAGTGGCAAGAACAATCAGCTCCTGTGGAATTGCACCCGACTGTCTCGCTGGGAGCCCCCATACATCACTTAGGAAACCAAATTCCCCCAGACTGCTTGCAATCCTTCCAGGAATGCCCAAGCCAAACCAGCCTTCGGAAGCTGTTGAACAGGAGGAGCTGGAGGAGCCACAGCACCAGACAATTAATAAGCAGCACTTTTACTCTCACTCAGCCCCATTTTCAGCAGCTGCAGCAAGCAAATTTAATTGGAGGGCTCCCAGGTGCCTTGCAAAGCATCCTGCTACTTGGGGATCTTAACATTACATATGCCAAGAGCTCTTCAAGCAAACCAGGGAAAGTGAAATGAAAACCAGCAAACTGTTTTACAACCAGCATGCATCCCAGCTCAGCAAGAGTTAAGCCACTCACCACTCCTAGACTGCAGGCTGCTGCCACCACATTTATTCATCCTTCAGATGTTGAAGAGCACTTGCCAGGACCACTGAGGCTGGGGAGCTCCCAGGGCTGGAGAAGAAGGTAGGCTAGCTGGCTGGGTAAGCTTTCATTAGCTTGATGCTGGTAATAAATCAGTAGTGTCTGGCTTCATGTAAGGCCTGTTTTATCTGAGGAGAACATTCCACTTCAATCCTAGCTCTCTAGGGGGATTTTTGTATCCCTCCAGACAGTGCCTAGAAGCAGTGTATCCAGGGAGGAGGGCACACAGGCAAACAGCAGCTCCTCATTCAGGCAGACAAATACGCTTTCCTAAGAGCTCTCCAGTCAGCAACACTTTTAAGCTTTTGAGCTTTTCACAGTTACATTCAGTAATGTCACTATGTTCTGCAGTCCAATGAGAGAACAGCAGGATACAAAGCTTAGCTCAGGTGCCCCAGCATGGAGGAGATGCAACAAGGCAAATAAGCCTGAGGGACAGGGAAGAGGGTGATAGCCCAAGGAAAGTAGTGAAAGGTCAGATGTCTCAAGGCTGCTCGGAGCCCAAGTGAGATATCATGGGCAAAACACCAGGAAGGCAGGACAAGGAGCACAGAGGCAATGCTGAGAAGCAGCAGGCTGGAGATGAGAGGGGATGTGATCCACATTTCCATTTGATGGAAATGAAAAGGGCTCAGTGAGACCTCAGAATGGCACACAGAGATAGAGACCTCACCGTGAAATGTGTCTTCACTGGAGGGAGGCAATGAAGAAGCAATACCATGAAAGTCTTTTCCAGAGGGTTTCCTACTTGTGCTTGATAAAAGTGGGAACAAATCTCCCCTGCCTCCTCCTCTCTCTGCCCTTTCTTCTTCAGACCAAGGCCACCATGATGGCACCTGTAGCCATTGCCAAGAGCCTGCCATACATGAGACTGGGCTACAGCAGGGCCATGGTATAACATGGTATAACAGTCCTCTAAAACACACTGCTCAGTACTCATAACTATGTGGCAATGCAGCAATAAAACCATTACCAGTAGTAACTGATGGGGTATGAACAAAAGCAGGGGGGTTAAATTTGCATGGGCACTCAGCTTACTTCATGTCATAACTTCAAGCAGAAATGAGATTCGCCTTTCTCTTGATCCCCTTCCGTAGAAGCTCAATGCAGAACAGATACAAGGTTACTTCTAGGCACCTCACAAAAGGAGGAAAAAACCCAAACCCCTCAACATCACTGGAGAAGGATAAAAATCACAAATTAGTTCATGGAGTTGAAGTGCTGATAATAGCGAAACTTGTCTCAGAGGGAAGGGGTACTATGACAAACTGCCTTCATTATTAGAGGCTCCCCTGCGTCCTGTATTATTATTAAGCACTTCCAATGTGCTCTACACAGTTTGAGTAACAAACAAAGGCTGTCCCACCCCAGAGAGCTCACAATCAAACACAGACATAAAACTGCAGCCTACTGTGCAGAACTAGAGGAAAGAGACACTTGGATCTTTTTAATTATTCTGGTTTTTATCTACAGTAACAAACTTTTCCTCCCCAAAAGCATTTGCTTCCAAGCTACCACTGAAAGACAAGAACCACCAATTTTATGTGTCCCCATTTTTAAAAACATTGACTATTGCCTTGTAATCCTGCTAGGTTAATGTGCTCTTTAAAAACACCAGACTCTTTTTTCCTAACCTTCTTCAACAGTCATCTCTTCAGATTCCCCTCAGTTTTCCCTCCTCATCCCTCCATATGATTTCTCTTCATACTCAGAAACCTTGAAACCCACTTCTCTTCCCCTGCTGAGTTTATATAGTCTAAATAGCTTCATTACTGTGACAGAATGAAAGCCTTTCTCCAACACAAACAGCTGATGACTTTTTCCTGCAGTTCCTGCCTGAAGAGCTCTTCAGCTTATTCTCTTTATTTCAAACAAGTGAGGAGTATGGAATTCCACTTGCTTGAGTCTTTGGCCCATAGGATCTACAATACCTACTAATGACCATGAGGTTTTGTTCACAGTAAAACCCCATTCAAAACACTGAGCATGAACAGTCTGATGGGAGGCAGCAGGACCTTGAAAACCCTTGATCGTACCCAGCACCAGGTGTAAAAGCAAATGCAAAGCTGTGCACTTGGCCTGTCTCTTCCACTCGATGGGGAAGGTGCAAGACCAAGAGGATCTGGCAATTTCATCACCTTCAGCTCCTAAGTGACAAGGAGACACTGATGCAACTGCATCCTGAGAGGTCCTCTTCCCAAAGGCATGAGTTGAGGGCTCCAGAAGAGCAGATCTTACCTGCCGGACTTCCAGGCGGTACTTGAGGATGGGATCCACAGCATCAGGCTCCTTCTGTGTCCACTGCAAGATGTATGAGTAATTCTTGGATTGCTTCTGGCTCAAGGTGGGGTTGGGAGTGTCATAGTAAAACTCTGGGCTGTAAGCCTTTGCTAGAGGGGAAAAAAAGAAAGGGGTGGAGGAAAGTAAAAGTGTGGGATAAAGGGGAACATAAATTACAGACAGACACTGTGTGAGTGGAACAGCTCCATTTGCCCAGCTCAGCCACTTGCCTTTGATATGATGAACACCTTTACTATTGCAGCTGGTATTGCACTGATGCACCATCATTTTCTGTGAATCATGACTGCTTTTAGAGCCTAAACTACTGGGAAGGTTAGCAGCCCTGCAACACCAGCAGCGCTTGACCAACACCAGAGAAGGTGGGAACAACTTCAGTTCTCCAGCTGGAACAAGCTCTAATATTTTCTGTCTTACTTTGTAGTTTAGATTGAGGTAACAGCTTTAAACAGGCATTTCTCCTGTTTCATCTGCTGCTTTACAGAGTCTCCTGCTAACAAACTGTGAGGAAAGATCATTTGGCCAGTAGGTCATAGGAAAAGTGGTATTTATCACACAGGGACCAGGGCATTAAAAAGGAGACCTTGCTCTTTCTGCATCTCCCCTGCCTTGGCAACACAGTGCTCCAGCCTCTTTCTAACATGACAGTGAACTCGGCAGCAAAGGGGATGCTGACCTCAGCCTGGGCAAAACCAGCAGGAGCTTCTACAGGGATGGAGATGTTTTTTCTAAACCTACATCTCCCCTTAAAAACAGAGGGCAGCAGGAGGAAGGAAAACACAGGAGAAATTATGTACCAGAGAGAAACTGGATAATTCAAAGAAGGGATTTCCTGTCATTTCCCCAGCCGGTGCTGTCCTGAATCTCTACCAAACAGAATTCAAAGTCTGCTGCCATGCAGCCCAGTGGCTGATGGACTAATGCACAGAGCCCAGAAGCAACTCAAGCTCTTGCCCACAGATGGTTTTGCCCTATTTGTAATTACCTTCATTTCACCCTATGAACTTCAATTTTTGGCAAGTCCTGTCCTGGCAGGAGTTGGACCTGAACCAGAACTCTCCTTCCTGGATTCAAGTCCAATCTGAGTCTGCACAGACCAGAAAGATGCCTGGACAGAAAGGGATGCTGGAGAGCAGAACAGGCAGAAACATCATCTCCCCAGGCAGTTTGCTGCACCTTTCCACTTGAATCACAGGACCTGCCATTCTGTGTGGTTATAATTAGTCTTGACAAGATTCAATGTTTATTTTTTATTAACTCAGATGGATAATATTGATGTTTATTTTCAAGTCCTTTTTTTCTTATTATTTTTATTGACTTGGATTTTTGCATAAGCAAGAAGTTCAGAACCACCTCAAAGACTAATTGCTGCTTATTCAACTTATATTGACTGTGGAAGTCAAGCTTCATAATAGATTCTAAAATGATATCAGAACTGACGATAATCATCCTCTTGCATGGTATTGTTTCCTTATTAATTGACTTCAAGTTACAAACAGAAGCTAAAAAACATCATTCAAATAGAAATAAAGCACATCAAAATACTTTTGGAATTTCCTTTCCAGGAACTTAACCACTTATGGAAAGTTTTCTCTTCTGCTTACAGCTGATGGGAAGAGCTAAAGGTTTTCACTCCATCTTTCAGGGGTTTCCTGTGCTTGTGGCTAGTGACAATGCAGGCAGGGATCAGTACGGACTGCCCTGACAACTTGCTCAAGAGGAGGGGATTGGATGTCTCGCTATCCTTCCAAAACATCTTGGAAAGTTAATCTCCCAACCACAGAAGAAACTAATCCCACCCTGGGCAGATTATGTACTCTGTTTCTAGTATACCTGAACACCTCACAGGCACAAATGAATCACTGCCTCCCTGTCAGATGGGAAGGTTTATGATACTTCTTTCATAGAGAAGACACAAAAAGAGACTGTGCCATCCTCCCTGCTCACACTGAAGGCTGTGGCTGATGAGAATTACAACTGCAGCCCAAGTGCAGCAGCATAGCTGCTTGATTATTTTTCAGGTTGTCCTACAAGCTCAGAAGGTCCAACTGCCTTCTAACTGTCCAAGACACAGGCAGATGTCTGGAGATGAAAAGGTACCATCAGATACCAATGCTGTGGGGAAACGGAGACGGGAGGCAGGAAAATAAATGCTTGCTGCTTTCCTGATGAGTGCTTTCTAGGGATGAATGCTGCTTTGTGCTGAGGGGGTCTTATCTTGTGGGGCACAGCATGTCACACCAGGTGGCAATGTATTTTTTACTACTCCCAGCAAGAAATTCAGGTCCTGGGAGCATTCCACAGCTTGCTAGGGACACAGTTTGCTGTGGCAGCTGAAAGCAGGATATGGTTTGCTTCACTTAGTGACATGAGAGTTGCAAGCATATGAAGAAGGGGTAGAGAGGGCCCAAGTTCTCAAGCAAAATCCACTGCCAAAAGGATCTCAAGGCAAGCGAGCAAGGTCCTGAAAATGGACCCAAACAGTATAAGCGGTTTGGACTTCCCCATTTCTGAGCATCACAGAGTTACAGCATACCTGAACTTTTCCAAAGCCTTGGAAAGATCTGCTTCAAAACCAGGCCTCTCTGAATGCTATTTACTCTCCTTTGTCCAGCCCGGACTTGAAAGTATTATAAATTCGCCCTAGACTGAACACCCAGCATTTTGGCTGGATTTATGGTTGATTAAAGCAACTTCACTGGAAAACTCTTCCAGAAACTGGTGCCCAAGTCAATTCCGGGGTCATAGGAAATGCAGATTTAATGATAGCTGGAGGGGCTAGGTCAGATGTGTGGTTTTAGATGCTACTACCCTGCCATCCCTCTTTGCAGGTGCTGTAGAGGAGTCCTGTTGTGGTGCCTGCTGGATGCTGTGATCAGCAAATCCGCTGAGCATAGTACTCCCAGCTCATGTTTGTCCTAGCAGGCACCATGAAACACAGGCAGGTAGCAGACGTAAAGAACATACACATAATACAGTTTTTGTTTCTTTGTTTGCTTTTTAAGGGAAAATTAGATAGAAGCCTGCTGGGAGGATGTAGAGAGCTTTTTAGCCCCCTTGACCAATACCTGTCTACAACAGAGACTGTCCAAGCTGGAAAGCTGGTGGTAGCCTTGAGTATCTTTCATGCAAGTGGTCAAACACTGCTACAGTGTAACAATGGCTGGCACTAACTGCCCCAGGTCCATCCCAGGTTTAGAAGATCTGCCTGAATGATTGAGGCAGATATCCTTGTTTGCTTATGGAAATTCATCTATTCTGAGCACAGCACTGTGTTCAGAGGAGAGAGCAGGGGTTGCCCGTACCGGCACTAGTTTATGGGAGCAAGCTTCCCACCTCCATGATCCCATCCAACAGCTCACCCCGATAAGCACTCTGACCTACCAGACACCTGGAAGAGGCAGGTGGAGACCCCCACGTCGTTGGAAATGCTGCACTCATAGCTGCCGCTGGTCTCCCGGCTGACGCTGTCCACCTTCAGCTCTGAGTAGTCCTGCTGCTCTGCCAGCGGCTGTGCCAGAAGGGACCCGTTGAAGCGCCAGACGGAGGTGGCCACCTTCATGGGGCTGCCCTTCAGCATGGTGCAGCGCAGGGTGACGCTGCGCCCCATACCCTGACGCACGTCCTGGAAGGCTGGCTCCACCACGGGGGGGACTGGAGACAGAACAGAGCAAGACAGGGATGCCATCAGGGAACAGATACCTTGTTGAGCACAGTCACCCCAGGGGTGCCTCTGAGGGGACAGACACCTAGGATTTCCAAGAGGGTCTCTATTTTCTAGCAGGAGTCAGGCTTCATGAAGCCTAAAGCAGCAATAATCATCTGACATTCCCTTCTGACTGGGCTGGGGCCACCTCTGACATACCTACTATTTACTAGGTAGAGGTGGCCTTCAGCAGGTACTGATCCCACAGTGAGATGCGACCCGGAGGAGCTACCAAGCCCTGATCTTTCATGTGAGAAGTGCAACTCAAGCAGTTGAGTGGCACAGCTTGCAGTCAATCCTCAAATATTAATCAGTATAACCACAGTCCTCCTACTCAGTATAAACTGCACTCCCTGAGCAGGCAGGTATGCTCCAAGCAGTTACATTCATGTTCTCCTGGTCAACATTCGACAGGGTTATCTTCAGATGAAGGGATATGCACTAACTGTCCCCACAGAGCACAAACCTCAAGGGGTGTTAGAAGGCCTCTCTCAAATACATCAGCACAACACATTAGGGATTGGCTGCAGAGACTCTGGGTCTATTTTTACCTCTGGCAACAATTCCCTTACACTGGGAGGTGAGTCATGTGTCTCCATGTCAGCTTCTCTGCCACCAGTGAGAACCGTGATGCGTTGCCACCTCCTATGTGAAGGGAGGCTACTAAGTCTTGTTCTTTAGCACTTGTAAAAATTCACAGGAACCTCACTATTTGGGCATTGTTGGGGCAGAGCAAGAAGACTGCTCTGGACCAGTATTGCTTGTGTTACCCCTTATTTGATACAACAGCAGAGGACTTCAATCTTCACAGCTATCTGATGGATGTTTTTCACTTGCAGTAAACAATTAAAACACTACAGCACAGGAACAACCAGAAGCTCTCCCTCTAAAATGAGAAGAACTTCCTGAACACAAAACAGCTGTTAGCCTGAATGTTATGATTTATAGCACCTCCAGCACAATCACAGCTCACATTCTCCAGGTTCAAAGCATCTCTCTTCCACAAAAAATTCTACACACCACAGATCTGCAAAGCACCTGCCTCCTCTAAAGGTCCACAGAGCTGCCAAGCACACAGGCTCAAAGACCTGCAACACACAGCATCTGCAGTGCCGCAGACACAGCTCCACCAGGAACAATGGGTTACACAGCATCCCTGTTGCCCTTGAACAAAAGTGTGCCCAGAGGGCTCCAGTATGCCAGTCACTCCCCTCCCATGGCCTGACCTAGCAAGACCCATCTACAGTTCCATCTCCATCTTCACCACAGATAAAGGTGTTTCATGCACCACCCCCCTGGTCTGCATGCACAGTATCCCCTCTCCCAAGGTCTGCATCTGGGGGTACGCAGTGTGCAAGCATCCCATCCATCTGACAGCCCTTGTTTGACAGTGGCTGATTGTTTTCTAGGTACCTGTTCCCAACTGTCAGCCTCCAGGCTCTTGGCTGCACTTAAGTGGATTAAAAACAGCCCTTGACTGAGCTCATGTTGCCGTGCTGAGGGACATGGTCAGCTCATTACAGATGGCTTTGCTACTGATGTGTCTCTGCGGGTGCTCCAAGTGCTGACTTGCCTTTGGCTCACACGTCTCCCACCTCATGGTGAGAATAATGTGAGAAGTTGTTTGATTAGACCTAGTGCCATGAATGTGTCATCTCCATCCCTAGCTGCTATCCCATTTCTTGAGTCACATCTGTTCCTTAATTGAAGCCGGTGGGGTCTCACATAATCAAGGCTAGCTGGTGATGTTGGTGGGGGGGGGGGAAGGAAGAAAAAAAAAATAGAAAAAGGAGACAGAAAGAGAAAAGGAAGGCTTAAAAAATGGCACAGCAGCTCCAGATGTATGCAAAGCAATCAATCCGATGAGGAGGACAGAGAGGGGTGGGAGAGCAGCTTCCCCCACTGCATCTGTATACAGATCTGGGAGAGGGAAGAGAAAGGTCTGAAACTGGGCAAAGTGCCCTCTGCAAGGACACATGCTGCAAGGAAAGTGGCCTCCTGAACCTCACCGAGGGACTGTCTGGGGCTGGTAAAGGGCCAGAGGAGCAGGGCTGGGACACTCCAGATGCTTTCTTAGGTCACAGAAGTGGCAGGGCAGCCAAGGATGCAGAAGATTTTTAATCTTCTTCAGCTGGGAAATGGGATTTGCTTGATTTACACTGGGACAGGCTCTGGGCCTACGTTATCACCTTGTGAAAGGAAAGTCTGAAAGTGCCTGTAAAGTAAAAACTGATTGCATTCTCTCCTCTTGTCTCTAGCACTAGGAAACACCCAGTGAGCATCAACTCTGCAGGTAGCCCTGGAGCCCCTGGGTTTTTTCTCTCCCTGAAGAGAGAGCTGGATCAGTTCATCCCATCACTGCAAAGGATGCAGTCCTACGCCAAAGGGCCGCTATTCCCAAAAGCTGCCAGCAGATAGGAAAGCAAAGAAAGGTTGACAGCAATTACAGAGCCAGACATCAGTTCTGGCCTCCAATGCCTACTGGGGAGCCCATATTGCTTCAAGCAGGTTATACACAAAAGGGAGGCCCGCTATCATGGCTAGAATCAGTCTGCAAATCCTAGCAGATAACAACACAGCCTTTTCCAATTAAACGCAAAAGAAAGCTTGTTTAAATGAGCTGGTGGTCTCATTCCCCAGAACTGGGAACCAAACAGCTCCAGGACATCTGAGATGGTGACTGTCTCAGAGCAGAGACCTTCAGCATGCCCACTGCATGGACACCTTTAGGGAGCTGCAGGAAATTGTAATGATTTTTCAGGTGCCTCTCATATCCACAGGAAAGCAACATCCCTGCTGGCTGCAAGGGAGCAGTTCTGATCTGTCTCATTAAGCTGCCATGGTACTCTTTGGGAGCTTGGATATAAACCCCAGCTTTTAGCCCAGTTCCAAAGGCAGGCCCTTGTCCAGAGGCTCCTCAAATGCCTTTCTGTATCTCCCCTGAACTCCTGCGCATGCAGCTGAAGCAGCCACATTGCAAGCAGCGGGTTGCAACCTTTCAGGGAGGAGGTTAAAAAAACTCTTTGCATATACAGGGCTTCGGGATCCCCTGTTAAGAAACACAGCAAATACAGATGATTACTGTTTTTCTTGGCATGTAACTTAACTCCAGAAGAGCTAGCTGAGAGGAGGAGTGATGAAAGGGGTGAAGAGGGCAGTGCATTACCATTTTAGACAGCACTGAATGAGTGAGGCTCCTCCAACAGCCTTGTTAAGCTGTGGCAGCCTGCCTTTACAGCAGGAAAAGCTCGCTGGGAGCAAATCAATTCAGTGGAATACAGGCAACCTACTCCAGCATGCCAGGCACCCTAAGGCAAATCTGGGCTGCAGGCAGCTCCCTTGCTGCTAGCTGGAGTAGATGCTTTGCACCAAAGGGTTGCTAAACTAGCACAGTGCTCATAGTGATGAAGGGCAAGAGCAAGGGGCACACAACAGAGAAATGTCCAGTGTCCAGGGGTGTCGCTTTGTTCCCCAATAATCTCTTATTTTCTTGGTTTCACTGGAAATAACCAGGACTGAAATGCTCATCCTGCTGGATAAGCAAGAAGTGCACTGCCTGTCGAGCTCTGGTCAAGCCTGTAAGTATTTAAGTCTGTTTTTATTTAGCTTTGAGGAAGGGAGGAGTGTCCTTCCTTACAAAAGCCAAAATGCTGGAGGAGAGACCAGTCTTCTTGCACTGTTGCTGTGCTGTCCTGTGTGGGCACAGGTCAAGAAAAGGTACTCCATAATCCCTGCAATGCTGCCTGATTTCTGCAGGTTCTCATCAAATCCACATGCCTCCAGAAGGCAGAGAGGCTTCTTTCACCAGTGATGAAGTCAGAGCGTCCCAGGATTCCCAGTGATGCACTGTGGAATTTTTTTCACTTGCTGGGTAAGTACAGGAAGAAAATTTGAAGTGAATTTTTTTTCCACTTTAAAAAACGTGAATGTGATCATGAAGTTGCTCAATCTAATATGGATGAAAGGCAAGAAAAGCTCATATTGGAGTGGTCTGGTGCACAAAGATCAGTGATAAGCTTAAACACAAACCAGCATCCATAGAACACGGGAATACTGAGTGAACAGACCTCACATTAATTGCTCAGGCAACAGCTGAGAAGGTCAAAACTCCTAAACAACACAGTACAACACTATAATGCAAGACACATGCAAAGTCTGTTTTCCCACCATAGTGTGAGGGCTATGAATAGCATATCCTGGTCAATTCCCACTGCTGGCTTGTTTTAAAAGGGCTGTCAGAACTGAGGAGCACACTCATAACCTGCTTTCTGACTCACAAATAGCCCTTCACCCCCCTGCAGCACCCTGACCAGTGGCTGACAACAGGTATCTCTGCAGGTGGTCAGCTGCCCATGTCGCACCATGCCCATGGCAGCTGCACATTCATTTTTCTATAGGGGTTTACTTTCCACAATGCTTCCTCTGCTGCAAAGAGCACCACAGGGCAGCAATATCCAGGTGGCTAAAGAGAAGCAGAAAGACAGCCTGCCTGAGGTCACATGAACCAGGAGCAGCAGGCAGAAGCAGCAAGAGTCCTGTATCCTGACCTTCAGTCCTCAGACCAGGCTTCCTCCCCTGTGAAAAACACCCTCTACTCTACCCTCCAGATCCAGTCACATTTACATTTTTATTTAAATCTACAAAGTGCAACACGTAGCACAAGTGATGGAAATAGCAAGCCTTGCTAGATTAGAACACAGCTTTATTTTCAGCAGGTCTCATCGAACTCTGCTGAATGACTGCCTCCAAACTTAGCCATGCAATCACAGACCCAGTGGGACTCCTGCTTGTAGTCTTCACCTTAGCCCATGTTGACAGCTAATTGACCACTCACTTGCTGGATTAACACTGCAAAGGACACAAATAATCTGGTATGAAAGACAGTACTTCATGGTTAATTATAATTATTAGGAGTATTTCATTAACCAAAATGGCTAACAACACCAGACTGCAATTTGCTGGAAAGCAAGTAAGCACAGGCTGCTATTAGGGTCTTATGAGACCTGTATAACCCCAAGCAGCATCCATTTAAATTCTGAGAGGTACCTTTCTGCAGCCATACTGGATGCAGTCTTCCCTAATCTCCTCTAGACAACCTAAGCAATCCAAGCAAACTGTGCCTTCCTCATTCGCCATCTAGTACCATAATCTGGGGTAATAAAGATGTCACAGGCATCAAAGATACTGCACACCTGCTTTCACAGCAGGTAAAAAACTGCATAGTTTCAGATCTAGGAGAGACCAGAGCTTTCTACCTGAACAACTGGGATGCTCTTTTACTGTCACAAGGCTGTGAAATCACCAAGCAATTCTGTTCCTTGCAACAGCACCCACACCCCAGGAATGCACATTAGGCACCAACAGTTTTCCATGTGGAGACAAATAACCAAGTAATATTTACAAGCCCAGTCTCATCTGCTTGTTTCTGAGAGATCATATAATTGAGTATTTAGAAGACAGGAGAAGAGATGCAGGAAGCTTTTTCAAACTATTTTAGCTAAAACCCAGAATCTCTCTTTCATCTTCTATGCCTTTTGCCTTTGCATTTCAGCCACCCTGCATATAAAGAGATAAAACCTGTATTTTTACAAAGTGCTTGAAAGCCAAGACACAAGTATTGTTATTTCAAACAAAACAAATCTGTTTGCATCCCTTTTCTGCTAGACAAGCAAGTGCAGGGTCTGGAGAGAAGCAGGGCTCAGAGCAGAGAAGGCTTAGTTCTGTGCTAGTTGACTGCTTTCAAAAGAAGAGCAAATGAAATGTATTCACTACCAGCTTTTCTGCTTTCCTCTTCTCTGAACTTCCCAAGCCAATTAGCTCAACCAGTCTTCACCTTGTTTTAATAAAGAGGGATTTACTAAAGGATTTCCTCTTTTGCACGATGAGCTGTGCCGATTAGTACCTGAGACCGCTCACTGACTTTACAGAGCACTTTAAAGAAAGTCCATCCTGCGTGGGAATATCCAGACCTTCTGCCTCACAGATATGCCTCCTCAAAAAAGATCTGCCCCAGACATGCTGGAACACCACTCAGACTCACTGCCCAATTAATTCCTGCTAGCAAGACAGTACAAAGACAAGTATTCTCCTGCAGTGTGAAGCCACTCTATTCTCATGCCTCACTTACTTTCGAGTGCCTGGTTTCAAACCAGTACTCTCTCGTAATTGAAAAAGATAAGTGGGAAAAGATGGGTACAGAAGACAAAAACACATTTGTATGTGAAATGCAGGCTGATAATCCTCCCCCCACCCACATGCCACCTAATTAACGAAGTTATGCACAAGAGAAATAAAGAGTGCAAAAGAGTGGGCATTTCAGAGGTAGCCCCTTCCATTACTTCTAGGCTAATGGCATAACCCAAATCTACATTTTTATTGTGTGTGCTTGTTTTGATTTTTTTTTTTGTCATGGACTAACATGAAAATATTGCCTCTAAATCACAGCCAATTTTGCTAGTTACAGGCTGGTGAGGCAGGGTGATGGCTAGGGTGGATCTTGGATTCTCCTGCCCACTCACATACCCTCAAGAGGGGAGCCCTCCCATGTGTAGCCTTGTCAGATCACCAACTCTCTGCTCATGTTCTGCCTCTGTCTTCTAGAAGATAACGAGATGTCAGCTCATACCCATGCATCTGTTATTACATGTTTCTGTTTAACAAATTGAGTTGGCAGCGACATGTCTCTCCCAATAGCATATAAATAGTTTAGATCCAAACATCCACTAACAGTCAGCCAATGATACTCTTTCCCCAAAAGCATCCTACATGCATTAACTTTTGGCAGAGAACCAGTTATCTCACTACTCAATAATTCATAGGTGAACTACTCAGCTGGGTAGTTCTGGGAATAAAGCAACTCATTGCAAGTGCAAACTAAGGAAAAGAAATACATAAAATCAACCCACAAAAAAAAAAAGAACCAAATGAAATTCTTCTTCCAAAACAGAATACACATCTTTCCTCTTCCTTCAGAGTTTATCACTGGTTTTTCTTACCATCTAACACAATTTCATTGATGCAGCTTAAGCTTACTGAGAGTCCTCCCCATACGTGTTTTTATGTCCTAGTGATCAACTGTCCAATCCCCAGTACCCCTAACATCAAAAAACACTAGGAGAGAATTCTTAGCCCTCTTGTCCTCTCCCAAAGTCTTTGACAAGACAACATTGATGTTTTATATATATATATATATGTGTGTATGTATACTTTTTTATGTATCTTTACAATTCCCCTTTCTTTCCTGCTCCTTAGGTGGCAGAAGCACAGGTTTAGTCCCTATTTCAGTTTTGTTTTCTCAGGGCAGGAACACTGTCCTAGAGTTCTAAATACCAGAGGAATCACATGTAAAAAGCTTGGAAAAGGAGAAAATAAAAGAGAAACCTGGATCTACAGCTCAAACTTTCCTCATGTCCTGGCAGAGACAAGCAGGGTACAGAGGAAGAGATCAACAGGCACCATTTGCAACCCTGTGAGCAGAAGGAGAGCTGCTTGGCCCATCACATCAGAATGCATTCCTTATGCTCCCATTCATGGTGTAAAAGGGAAATGGAGAGAAAACAGCCAATCTCTGATGTTCATTGTCCTAGCACAGGCCCTCCACATTCCTGAGGATTTGGAACAACTGAGAAAGAACTGATCATCCCGCCAGGTTTGGCAGCAAACCCGGAGCTAGCTCTAATATGGTAAAAATTTAAAGCCCGATTTATCCTATCTAATCTCTGCATTGAGGCACCCAAGTTAAGAGTGCCACCTCTTTCCAAAGCCACTGAGACCAACATCTCCAGAGAACAGTTTGGATAGTATTTACAGCTGGCATTACCTCCCTCCATGGTGTGCCTGCACAGGGAGCCTAAGGCAGTCAAGCCCTCACATCTCTGCTAGGTGGGTGAACACAGACCAAAGTGAATGCTTGTGTGACACCAGCACAAAGAGGCCAGTGCCATCCCCCATACGAACCCCTCTGTGAGCTCTCAGTGCCTGATTTAATGAGTTCATCAGTAAGCTGAGTCGTAACACTCATCTGAAACTTGGGCAGCACTCCCTGCTCTCAGACAGGAGATACCTGCAGTGTATCTATTGAGCTGCTGTTTGCCACAGTGGAGCTACCATGGAAAGGAAAACAGACATCAGCCTGCATGTTTTTCATAGGAAATGTAGTGATAAATCTTTGGAATCCAGTCAGCATCCAATTAGTGCCACTGCTAGGGCTCATGTCCAGAGTATGCAGCTGCCACCCACAAGGAATTGACTGAGTTTCCCCAGGTCTTCTACGGAGGATCTCACCCACAACCAGAGGAGCTATCAGGCACAGGTGACTCCTGACTCCAAGTGGTAATCTAATAGCAACAAGCACCTATTCCATCACCAGCTTCCAGAGCAATTCAGTCGCCTCCATACATTTAGACCCATTTAATAAAAGAACTGAAAGCTAAGAATGGGGGGGCGGGGGGGGAGGTGCAGGAAAAATTGCTCCTGAGAACTGCAGCCTTGTCAAAATGGAGAAGAGTCCCCGCTTTAGAAGTGCAATGATTTCTGGGGACACAGGTGGTCAGAGTCTTCTGTTCACAGCTGGGCTTCAGCATTACCTCACCTTCTGTTTTCAGTTTGAAAGCTACACCGGGAGCACTAGATGGTCAATCCCCACACAGCTGCTTTCCAAATAGGCAGGCAAAGCAAGATGCAGCATAGCCAAAAGCATAAACGTTGATTAAAAACTCAGACCTGCTTTAATGATAGGGTGGTGGGATCAGAGCTGGAAAGGGGTGAGATTCAAGCCAGGAAGAGCCCTGGTAGGGAAAGGAGGGTGGATCCAAGGCAATTAGGATAATCAAGTATTAACCAGCATTTCTTAATATGTTTACTTTGAATTTTTTGTTTGTACTAGTAAGCAAAAAGGACACATGGGGCAAAGCTAGACCAGGAAGAGTTAATACAGTGGTTCTTCACTTATCTACACTGAGGAAGGAGGACAAGCTTCTCCATAAAAACCATGCTTTTCTTCAGCTTCTCCTTCAGGCCTAGCAGGGAATTTGGACCAGGAGGGAAGAACCTGGCATGGAGCAACAACACTCAGTTTTCCACCACTTCTCTTTCCACTGTCTCACAGTTCTTCTGACAATTATTTAATATTTTGCACCACTGTCATCATTACTCCATTTTTCCATCCTTCACTCTTACTTGAACTTGATTAATCTGAGGAAGATTACGACAATGAAAATGTAACTGTTCAGAACGAGGCTGAAAGGATGCTCAAACTACAAGATTTATGGCAAACATTCAGTTTCAGAGATGAAGCTGCTGAGGTCAACAGGTATCAAAGCAATTTTTCACATAAGAATTAATGTAACAAGGGGGGTGGTGCATACAGGAACTTAAGAAATTTATGCAATTTAAAACCACATGATCAGTATATACAGCATAGAGAAAGGAGAGGTAAGAACATTTTTAACTGTAAGCATTTTTGCTGTCACTCTCTGGATGGCTACCTCTTCATCATTGTCATCATCAACTTGAGATGA
This sequence comes from Bolborhynchus lineola, assembly GCA_025448015.1. NCBI lineage: Eukaryota > Metazoa > Chordata > Aves > Psittaciformes > Psittacidae > Bolborhynchus > Bolborhynchus lineola. Next base: position 29,240 of record JAOEHX010044725.1, read on the forward strand.
ATCATGGTAGATCAAATCAATCATGGGTGAAGGATGGAAAAATGAGTATAGGTTCAGGTGGTCTATTCAGATGGAATGGCTGAGGTCTTTCAGAATAGTGACCAGCTCCAAAAAGCTAGCTGCCAAATAGCCACCATCTCTGTCATCTGAAAGTCCCATCTTTCACCTCCATCCTGCACAGTGCCACCTGCACTCATTTAAAATGTTTGAATTTCATAAGTGAATGTGTGCATCTACCCCTCTTTTAACTAATTACAGGGGGAAAAAAAGTGCCTTATCTGTGTTGTGGTTTAACACCAGCCAGTAAGTGAGTACCACGTAGCCGCTTGCTCACTTCCCCCTACTGCCAGTGGGATGCGGAAGAGAATTACTAAAAGATAAAACCAATGGGTTGAGATAAGACAGTTTAATAACTGAAGTAGAATATTCTAATAGTAAAATAATAATAATAATAATAAAAAATGGAAAGGGATATAAAGACAGAGAGGAATAAACCTCAAGAAACGTGAGTGATGCACAATAGAATTGCTCACCCTGAGCCCATCCCTGAGTAACAATCATCCCTTTCCAGTCACCCTCCTCTCCCCCCCCCCCCAGTTTATCCTTTGGTTAGTTTGGATCAGGTGTCCTGTCGCTGCTCCCTGACAATTTCTTGTGCCCCCCTTCACTGGAAGAGCA
>JAOEHX010044726.1:6749-28966 GCA_025448015.1 Bolborhynchus lineola
CAGATTACAGTTGTAGACATGCAGGCTGTCTTCCCACATGTATTAAATGCAATATTGGAACTTTTATTGCGAAAGGGTGCACTACGTGCAATTAAGGAATCCAGAAGAGCTACCCCTACCACCACAGTGAACTTCCTACTGTGTCTGCAGTTTGAACAGAAGTTGTATAAGAAGCTCCCACAACCTAAAGGTCACCGCTGTATGGATGGCTTAGTATAGAAACAAACCACCCAACAACATTCCTTGTGCCTTCATCCAGCTGGCAAGCATTTTAATTTCCACAGCTACTTCACACAGTGCTCACCATCAAATACTGTAGTGACATGCTGCCCCGTTCACCTACACGTGCCCATACCTCCTACTGATGACCACTTCTGTCCTCCAGTATGTGTGGTCATGATGTCTGTCACTGGCTGGTTCACCAAGAGAAACCAGCTCAGGAAAGAGGACTTGCAGAAGGGCAGGTGGATAAGCAGTGAGAGAAAACAGGTACTTCTGGGGACAAGAATTGACAACAGTGATGTGTTTTTAGTAGTGCATGGCAAGAACACATTGCTCCGGCACCAGCTGTGGCTTTGCTTTTCAAGGCTTGGCTTCTGTGTGCATGTACTAAGGAACATACCACATTAATAAAACTAATTCTTCATATTCTGTAGTGGTAAAATCTTTGACTCATATATATCTCTTTAAAGCTTAAATAGTAGTCCTGGAACAAAGCATTAAAAATTCCAGGTCAAAATTATCATCCTTTAAAAATGAAGTATGGATCTGAGGAGTCACAATGGTGGCACAGAGAGAAGAAAAGCTGTGTTTGTGCGAAGCCACAGAGAGGAAGCTTCTGCGTGCATACTCTTGAAATTGGAGCCCATCCTCTCCACAAAAAGGTCTTTAAGGTGGCTCAGCACAACATGGAATATTCAAAGGAGCAAAGGATCATGGAAAAACCTACAGGAGAAACTAATAACACAGTGTTTGCACTCTAGCAAAAAGATGACAGGAACATAGTGTTATCACATGCCTGCCACTTGTTACAGGCACAAACGTCCCAAAGCAGAGCTGATGTCTTAGGAGACCAAGCAGGCATACAGCCAGGCCAGGGTTATACAAGGGTTAGGAATTGTAGAGATCCACTTCTGTTGGGCAGCCTTCTCATAAAGGTATGGGGAAGGGAGCAGAAATGCTAAGTGAACCTCCAGTAGGTCTTGGTTTGCTTTAGTAGGTAGGAGATCATGATGTTGGCATACAGCTGAGGAAGGGGCAAGGTGTTTATCTTCCAGTGAACAACAGAAGCTTAAAAGATGTCAGATTTTGAAAACTGGTTTAATCTACAGCTTAATAACCCATACAACCAGCTTACACTGCTGGAGTCTCAACATCTCAGACCATACAGCTGTGGGTTTACTTCAGAGGATTCTTTTAGAAAGGAACATCCCTCCCCCCCAACACTGTCATTTGGAGGAGCTAAGTGAAACTTCTGCAAATGGTATGGCAATGTACCGTCCCCCTGCAGCTCTCAATAAGTGGCTCAATTGCTGGGAATGGACATGGGGTTCAGCTTGTTCTTTACTCACAGTGCTCACAAAACAACCCACCCAGATTATTGCTGCAGACATGTGCCCCTCACACAGATGAGTTTGCAGGACAGACCAAAAAGCATAAACGGAAACAAAGGCAAAAAGACAACAGCCCTTGGTGCATGTTTAGTTACAAAGACCAGAATGGCAAACAGGAAAAGGATGCAGATCTCCCAGTTACAGCACATAATTAGTAACACTGCAAAACACCCAGATGCTGGGCAGTCACCCTTTCTCATTCAGGCACCATTAAAAAACCCTCTATGCCAGCATATTACATACAAAATCCTATACAGTTAAAATAAGCAACTGAAAGCATGAATGAGATTCTAATATACAGCACTTTCACACAGCCAAAGCTATTTTATTTTACAAGGTGAGTCTTTTGCATTAATCTTTTTCTGAAAGCCCAGTAAAACCAGCGTGAACTACTTCAGCAAAATTTAAGAGACAACTTACAAAGTAGTATTTGCATAGCACTATAAATCTGCATATTTGTTTGGGCACAGATCTTAGTAGAAACTACAGCAGGTGACAGGTTTGGGTTTTTCTGAATAGCTTCTTGTTTTTAACCAGATTCAGACGCATCTCTTGTGAACATCATAAAATCAAGTGTAGGAAATAACTGTAAAAATGTACAAAAATATATACACATGCCCAGTAAATGCATACCCTGTGTGCAGCGTTATTACTAGTTAGATTTGGCTACGTTTGACAGGTTTGTAACAAATCAATCAGGTTAAGGAGGGTGAGTTTTCTCGGAGAGAAGGTTTTCATTAAAGCTACAGTACTTGCTGGTGATCTTTAGGAGTAAGCGATGTGCCAGCTGATGGTGGCTGTCTGGCATTCAGGGAGCAGCATTCCCTTGTCACAAGGTACAGCTCTGGCAAAGCTGAAGCAAAACAACACGAGGGGACACTGCTTGGCTCTCTGCACAGATGCACATGCACATAAACAAAGGAGGTCTCTAGAACCAGTTCATGTCTTGGGCGAACAGTAAGTAATTTCTGATTAGCCTCTACTGCCCACTCTTCCTCCCTCTGTAAATTAGGTTTTAGTGGGACTGGTAAAGCTGTGTGTTTTCCTTGAAAATGCACACTGGTCAAAATGAAAAAAGAAATAAAATGTGGAAGACTGCAAATTGGTAGTGGTAGACCCCATACTAAAGAATACTTCCAATTTAGGTTATAAAAGTACCGTTAAAGTCTGGTTTCTGGTAAGTGTCTATTTTAAAAATACATTTCCTCTTAGAAAGATAAAACACTGCTTCTGCTAATGTAAAGATTTTCAGAAATGCCAATCAGTTGCACTTGAGTACTCCCAACAGTGACAGTGCACAAATTAACTTCACAGTTTCAAAGTCTCAAGACTGGCTTGTAACTACAGGTAGAGCATTTTAAGAAATACAGGCAGCTTTCCATAGACCCAGAGAGGCCCAGGATAAGAGACACAACATGTTTGTCTTACCAATGCCAATCCACTGTCTTCCAATTGCAAAGTATGAAATATTTTCATGACATTTGCTGGTGGCCACCAAATGGGGTGCAGACTCTGTAACACTGACTTCCAGAAAGTACTCCCTCAAAACCATAGCAGTTAAAAAATACACAACCAACAATGTGCAAGGACCTTGATGCAGAGATTGAGGAAACAATCAAACTAGTCTTCAAGATAAATGGGGGGAAGCGTGGCAAGAGTAAGAGTTGCCATCTGTAACATGCCCTTGGAACAAATTCCAACCCTGATTCACATGAATATTTTGAGGGTTACCTTTCAAGTTGTCACAGGGAAGTATTGGAGTCAGTTTGCTGCCCAAATACACACTTCTGTCTGGTTTGCAAAACTCTTGGCAATGGCTCCATTTTCTCAGGGCAAGAATTTGGCCGGACCTGTTAGTTCCTGCAGCTCTCACCTGCTGCCACCTGCTTCAAATCCTGGCTTCACTCAGTTCTGGCAGCCCATTATGGATCAGAACATTCAGAAATGTGGAAACAGAAGTAGCTGTGACGAACCTGACCAATGCATAAATTCGGCATTGCCATTACAGGGATGGGCTCCTTTCCACAGGAATAAACCAGAATGTGGAGTAATTGTCTGCTGTGAGCCAGGAACTTCACACCAAGTGACTTAAAGTGTATCCAGGAGATGCTGTGAGGTACACCACCATATCCAATTTTCAAAGGAAATCTAGGAATGGATTTTTCACTTTTATCTGCATTGGTCTCCAGCATCTGAATGAAACACTTGGGTGAGATCTATCCAATCTCGGCCATAGACTTTTTAGTACATTCTTCTCCAAGATGCCAAAATATGTGGATATTATCTGCCTTCAATTAGAAACCTCCAACCCCACATTTCTTTAATCAAAATGTACACAAAGCAAAACCAGTTTTTTGTGGTAGTCCCAGACAGGACTACCAGGTAGCCACAGACCTTTAGAAATTATCAGATGTACAGTGAGCCCTGCTTGCTAATTACTCCAAGTGTTAGTGAAGACCTTGTCCCAACTCCCTTCTGTTGGCTTCATCAATGCCAGAGGGACCTGTTACCAGGTAGCAATGGCCTCCATGAGCAGGCCTGGGAAGGACTTACCTTCCCTAATGTAAGTTTGGCTCTGAAGCAGCAAAGTTGTGTTATCACTTAACACAACTGCGTCACTTCAGACCTACTGAGCATGTCAACCAGTGCAAAATGCAGGAAGACAAAACCCCAGCTATGTGAGACAGTTTCTACAGGACTGGTTGGACTGGAAAGCTCCAAGTTCCAGCTAAGAGGATGTAACCGAACCATCCGCCAAAAATACAGGCAAGCAAATATAAACATTCATGACTAAGACAAGGGTATCATGTGGAAGCGAGCAGACACGCTCACTTTTTCTGTGAATACTAGGCAATTAGGACAAAAGTAGTAGCTATATTCATTGGTCAACAAGTAAGTGTAGAGCCCTTCAAGATAATTTAAAGCAGAACAAAGCAATGTTGCCCATGCTTTTTGTGCCAGACAAAGTCAATTGCAAGATCACATTCAGCCCACAATGGGCAACAGAGAACTGTAATTCCTACTGAGCCAAGACCTCTGGATAATAGTTATCCAGTCCTTCTTCAGCATCAGCTTTTTGTGCCTTCCAAAGTGAGAGATGCCACTACTCCAGCAGCCTCCAAGCTCTCCCACCAGGTTCTTAGATGTAGGTCAACGTGATGCTACCTTGAAACTGGTGACAAGAGCAACATGATTATTCTTTATGACAATGTCAAATGCTGTCAAGGCAAAGAGCTTAGCATCTGTCCATATCAGACTGAGAATCATTAATCTTCGGAGTCAGTGCTGAACTCCATGGCAGTCAGCTTGCAAGTCCATACTGGAGAACATGGTATTTAGTCTAAACAATGAAATAAGTGGAAGTTTTCAAAAGTGGAGAGGGAAAACGCTCCCATAGCTTTAAGTTTATTGAACCTAGCGTGGTTGAAAAGCAAAAGACGAAAAACATGATATATTTTTGTTTATTATTGCTCTTAAAGGGCTTGGTAGTCAAATATACAAGCTATGTTCTATTAAACCAGAAGAAAATAAGATATAAAATCTATGCTCACTTTTCCAATCCAAGCCACCTGCTAATCTTCATTAGTGACATTAATTTCAGGTATTTCCAGTCATTTTAATTTATACATACTCTGTGTACATGTGCACATGCGTGTGTATAAAAACTCCTATTGAAGAGATAAAATTCAAAATGAAGAGACTTGTGTTGGTTTTGTACTGTTTTGTGCATTGCTATATATTTCAGTTTTCAAAATGACTACTGATATGTCTGCTTAGAAGAGCAAAATTTAAGTAAGTGATGATGTATTATATTTTCAAAAAGAAAGCATGACCAATAAGTTATCATAAGAAAATACGAAATCTTGATTATTCTCCCCTTGATGTACATGCACTAATCCCGTGATTCAGAATAGGGAGCTACATGCACTAAGAGGAGAAAAGAATCCTGTAAAGAGAAAGGTAATGAATTCCCCTCTCCTGTAAGCATCTCCCCTCTTCTCAGTATTAAGAAGGGATTTATTTTGTGAAATTCTTTTCATGCCCATTAATATACTGCTCAAAATGTAAGTATAAAACACGTCAGTGGTCAGACTGCTTTGCAAGACTCACTATGCTAAGCCAGTACAATTTATATAAACTCAGTACCATCTTCAGGAAGCAAGTGTACAGCATTTGTAACATCTCTCTAAGCAGCAAGAATTACATCCGTTACTGAATTACTTAAGGAAAAAGAAATAAAAGACTAAAGAAAAGAATAAAAAGCCCACTTCTTTTAGTCTTCCGGTTAAAACAGAGAGTTATCTTCATCAGCATCTGGAAGTCTTAACTGTATTTAAAGACAAAGTACAAAAACATTCAGCAAGGAAAACAGAGTCCTGGCTAAGCTCTGTTCTCCTCAATTCCAAAAGCATATTCCAAATTCCACTAAGATTAACAACAGTTTTGCATCCCTATCTTAGGAAAGATTTATTGAGGGGACAAAGATGACATACTAATGCTGGGGCTACAGGTACAGTGATTCAGTGAGGATGAGTCTAATAGGACACACACAGTGCAGGTCATCCTTCAAAACCTCTTGTTGAAAAGACCACAAATAAAAATCAAGTGCCTGACAGAATAGTGATTAAAGACCCCAAGTAAAATATTTTTCTAAGTTACAAAATTGCTTTTCCAGCGTTTGAAAACAGAAAAACCTGCAGGATAAGAGGTTACGTTCCAACAATTACAGTAAAGACGAAAAGAAGGTAAATTATTACTCTCTGGTCTTGGCTACTAGAGCAAAGATGAAAATAATGACCAGTGCTTTGATAAGATCTGCTCTTTACAAAAGTGAGATAAGTAGTGGCAGCTGGGTTAAAAATACAGACCCCAAGAGTCAGCTTCTGCCCTCAGCTGTAGATCTGCAACCCATTTCACCAACTTCTGAGCATAGCCAAATGCAGATTGTGGCCTTCAGACTTGAACATACAGGTACACCGGCTAGATAACACATCTGTTTGCTACCCATACAGCAGCAATCTACAGAAATCTCAGAATGTGTGTCTGGAAAAAAGCACAGGTACAGCATGATTCTAATCTCTAATTTTCAGTGAAAAAAAGCCCCCCAAAAGTCAACAAGCAAAACTAAAGATGTTTAAAATCCCTGAAGAGACCCTATACTCCTTCTAATGCTTAACAGCACAGCTCACCTTGCAATATACTTCCGACTAATATCTAAAGCATGTCCAAGTAGAAAGTGCAGCACACACACCCTATCATTGCAGTACACAGGGCCAGTAAGAACCTGGCCCCATTTGAATCAATGTCAAAACTCTCATTAAAAGTTCAAGAAATGGCAGTATTTGAAATCTGAATGCTACAGACCTCTCTCCTTTTCAGATTTTTGTCAAAGATGACATTTTGAAAACTGTTGTGCTGATTTCTGCTGCTGTCTCCCAGTTTACTGAGAGAGGTTGGCTGAAATGGACTTTGGTGGTGACTCAAATAGAAATAATAAGAGAAAATGTCAGAAAAATTGCATTCATTTCCTTCTTCACACAACTCCAAATTCCTCAGTCACCATTAAGTCAGAAAACATAACAAGCCCTTAAAGAGACACAAGATCCTCATACATGTAGGATGTGAAACAGGGAAACAACACTCAAGACTGAAGTAATACTTCGAAATTAAACAGCCTTGAGCAATTAGCAGGACGTATGATGAGAATTTTAAACTGTTTTAATACTAGTGGATCTGTTCTATGGTATGTGCTGATCAATAACGCACTGTTTCCAAACTCCACTACCCATTCCTTCACATTAAAGAAGTTTCAAGATGTTGCCAAAAAATAAAAAGTATCATTGTTAACAGGCAAATAGGATTTCATCTGCAGCCGTGACAACACAGCCTTTCCAAAATTACTCTAACCAAATGAACATCTGCAATTAATTTAAGAAGGGTTGATTTTCCTGGCTCATTAATAAAAAAGTTGGAAATCAACAAACATGTTGGCTTTAGCAAGAGGAAACATTCAACGGCTCCTGTTGTAAAAGTGAGTGTAGTGCTCTTGACAGAAAAGAGTGTATTCAGTCATCTGAAGATGCACGTGGCCATGGCCAATGCCCTCTTTTCTTCCCCGACTCCCAAGTCCCCTAAAATAAAGCAAGTAAAATTAGCTGCTTCTTTCATCCCACCCCAGATTTTCTCCCACAGTTTGACTACAGTAATCCTTAAACAGGCAGAAAGTGGATGTGTTCTCTTCAGTTGATGCCTCCAACTTCTTCAATCTTGGCTCAAGTTTTATTATTTAATATTAGTCATCAGTTATTAAGAAAATACAGTTTCTAAGTGTTCACTGTTGGTTTTTAACTGAAGTTAATCGGACACCATAGTCTGGTTATATGTGCTGAACCGCAGCTGTCAGTTATTTCTTTTTCTTGAATTCCTGGTTGCCATAGCTGGAGCCTTTTTCTATTTCGGTTACTCCTATCAGTCTACGAACTCCAAAGGAAGCTTTAAAACATAACAGAGAAATAGGGAATGTATTAAAACCAGTTCAAGTATTCAGGAAGTAACAAACGCATAGGTATAACCAACATGAGTTAACCTAATCCTGAAGACAGTAGCTGACTACAGACCAACAGTGTGTTGTATGAGGCTGCATATGGATCACAGGTCAGTTATCACTAGAAAAGGAGAACAGTCTATATTTAAAAATATAATTAATGCTTCTATGTTGATTAACAGGACATGTACTGTGAACACTGAGGTACATTCCCTTCCCCAACCCCCATTTTGTTTTGGTATTTGGTAGTGGGCTTGGTATTTTTTTTTCCTTAGGGTTTTTTGTTTGGGATGGTTTGGGGTTTTTTTCTGTTTGTTGTTTTTGTTTGTTTGTTTTGTTGGTTGGTTGTGGGTTTTTTTCATTCACAAGCAAGGTATCCATTAAAAGTATTTCCTCCTTCAGGAACCATAATAATGGGCCACAAGACTCATTTGCTATTCATTGCTATAGATATTGCCCAAGTTATGAAGGCAAGTCTGCCTGGATTAAAGCTTTCAAAATAATAAAAATGCTATACAATACAAAGACTACAGAGCGAGCACCAAATACTCATCTGCAAGCCCCATCCAGATTAATTAATACACAGAAGTTGTTGGAGGTAATGGATCCTGTTACATGTCACTCTGGTCTTAGTTTTGTCTCTGCTTTTATTACCTGCTCCAACAAATCCCAGGAATGCAAGGATGAGGAGAGGTGATCCACTTGCAAAAACTCCAAAGCCAAATGTGAAGAGAGGAGAGAGAAGAACTGTGGCCCAAAAAAGAAAGTTTAGGAGCGTCCATGGTCTCCTACGAGGTTTAAACTGCTGGCCAGGAAATATGCCTTCCTGATTATACATCTCTTGCAAAGCATCCTGGGGCAAAGAGAAGATAGGAGAAAACAGGTTCATAATGTCTGCACACTGAGTGATCCAAGACTAGTCAACTGTAGGACAACATCAAGGACAGTATCTGTGGTAAATACCCATCCCGAGTACACAGCATCCATTTCCAACTGCTATCATTTATTTGGGCATTTCTGTTGATCAATGAGGCTACTGTATAAGCTCTTTGAAGGCAATCTTAGCCACTATCAGAAACTGACATTGTATCAACCTCTCCATTAGAAAATACCTTCAACTCTTCTCTTGATTGCAGGGGAATTTAGGGCAGTGTCAGGCCAGAGGCTAATTCAGACACTACCTGACTATTTGCTGAGTGCTTTTTCTTCCTGTTTTTACTTCCAGAAAGGTTAGCAAAGCACAGCAGAAAAGTGCTGTATGTACAGCCAGAAGAGGAAGACAAAGCACAGGCTAACCAGCAGAGGCATCACTGTGCTAGCCATAACCCCAAGTCTTCCAACAGAGCAGCTGCATACTGAGCTGAGCCTGCAGAGAGATGCAGTCATGAAATACATTGCTCAGAGGAGCAGAGTGCCTGCAGCCTTCCCTCAGTTTGTAAGAATGTTCTGTAAAGTTTCCAAGATGTTGTTAAGGGTGACTCAGTTTTGGCTATTTCTTATTTTTCCCACTTAAACTGTTCTACTTTTTAGCATCCCTTGTAAAGGCCTAAGAAGCACAAGGTGTTCCTTGCCAATAACACATCGTTTTGAGGACATACCCTTTGTGCAGGAAGAGTATTTCAAGAATTCCAGTTACAACAGGTTGCTACCACTGTAAGATCAATATATAAATATCCACATATATAAGTAACATCTCCACAGCAACAGCTCACACCAGAGTTGAGCAGGTACAGCCAACACCAGCAAGAACACCAAGCCCTCCATCTGGAAGCAAAGGAGAGCATTCTGCCTAAGGAATAGCACCAAGAGGAGTGAATGCTCTCTGCCACATCTGTGTTTACTGCTCTGCATTTACTGATTAACAAACCAGGAGCCAAGCAGAGGAAGGCCACCTCTGTAACACATGTAACATAAACAAATTAGGTTGAAATGAACAAAGTGAAACTCAGAACGATCTGCTGCCTACCTACACACTAAATGTAAGCCTGGAAATGCTGCAGCACAGGTCATCACAGCAGAAGGAAGACCAAGATAGTTAAAGCTTCTGTGCTCCTCTGTTTTTCCACAGAGAGGCAACACAAAAATCAAGATACGCATTTCAAGTTCAACAATCCACCAATTAGGGCTGGGCAACATGAATTACAGTTCACTCCTCCCCACAGAACTGTTAAATCTGCCAAGAAATTAACTACAAGGGAAAGGAAAGGGACGAAGAAAAGCTTTTGGCTGGCTGAAGGCATGATGGCTATGTGCTACACCAGTCCCTGACAGCGGAACCCAGAGACTGTCCGTACCATGTCACACACCACTGCGGAAGTGTTAACAGGAGGCAGAAGGAAAGAAACAATGGAAAAAACATGAAACCAATGGACAATTGCAACTAAGAGCCGAGACTGCCTGTCCTTGATAGACAGTTATCACTCTTCTTGAGTGTCTAAAAGCACCCACAGGGAGAATGAAGCTTTTACAAATCTATGACAGAGACCCAAGAGCTGGAGAATATAAAAAGACAGTGGATTGCTATTAGTCTTCTGCAACTCAGGCGTATCTCTGAATCCCATTCTGCTTCCTGTCAATTTGATACCTACTCACCAGCCAGCCTTCTGTGGCCTAGGGGTTCTTCTGTACTCCTCCTTCCAGCAGTTTGAGGGATGGCTGCCTAATTACACATAATATTTCCATCTCTTCTCTCCACCCAGTGGAACAGTGTGCATTACTCAGTGCCTTAATATACTACCCCATGAAACTTCCAAAAGAGGAGAAAAACCAAAGCTGTTTACCTTTTCCTGGTAAAGCTTATGAAGCCAGTTTGCAGCTTCCTTTTCATCTTGAGGGATATCTTCTAGAGGAAACCTCCTAATTTAGTAGAGAGATTAAAAAAGAAAAAAAAAAGGGGGGGGGGGAAAGGAATTAAGGGGAAATACAGGTATTTGACTTTTGATCTCTACTAGGGAAGCTCTTCCATTCAATGATGGTGACAAGCTACAGGTATTGTCACTGATGGCAGCGGTATTAAAAGCAGAAAAGAACTCAGACTTTAATTTTTTAACACTTGATTCTCCACCTAAAACCTCAGGTTCCTAAGACAAAAGAAATTGTGGAAGCTCCTACCAATTTCAGAGCAAAGTAAAACAACCCTTTCTCATTCAAACACTGTTGTTCTTTCACTGGAGCTGCCACCAGCTGATTCCCAGTGAGCTCAGACTGAGGCACCCAGAGCTTGGAAAGGACAAAAAAGTGGCAAACCCCAGGATACTTGTTTGTTACATTTTGTTAGTGAAACCACATTTTGGAGGGACAGAGGGATGGTTAAAAATTCACTTTGTACCACTCTGTGGAAAGCATCTTCTTCTACAGCTGCTGCACTTGGCTTTCCTCACATCTCCAGCCCTACAGATTGAGGCATGCACTTCTGGGTGCATACAAAAATTATGCTCAGCTCCAGGTACTGACTTAACCTCAGTGAGAACAAGATTGTAAGAGCCTCTTTCTAGTGGTGAAGAGCCAGACATTTTCCTGCATTCTTTTATTTTCTAAGATAAGCCACTAAAATGTATTGTCTCCTTTCTCAGTGGCATACATCTCAGTCCTGGATCAACTCAGAAAGAGGTTGCTTGTTTTATAGAGGGCAGACACGCATCTCACCCAAAGCTCAAACACATTTTGGCAGTACCTGGACTGTATCAAGGCCCTTTTACAGCAGGGTGACATCTAGGAGGGCTCTAGGCACAGTGATCCCAGATGCAACTTACTGGCTGCTGTTCAACCAGGGAATATATTTTCATAGTATGTACTAAAGCCTTGAAGTCTGCAGCACTGACAGAAGACATTTCTTATCATTTCTGTATCCCATAAACCAATCAGACACTAGATTTTTCAGATTTTCTTTCATTAGCTCTAATATTCATATAGCTCTTTATTCATATAAATAATGCTCAGTAAAAACTCAGTAGAAAGTCATTTGCTGAAAGCTTTGTAATAAAGTTGTCACTGTATTGCTATCACCACTAGAGGGTACTCACGGCAATAGCATCTGGTAATTCAGCTGATTTTCTCTACAGCCAGTCAGAAGAAAGACTGGATCCTCTGCAGCCAGCTAAGTGTCTTATCTCTGCACAGGTAACTGCACATATATATACCAAGAACAAGAGCTTACATGCTTTCTTTGTCTGAGCTAAGCTGAGTCTGTTGGCGCATTATGGACACATTCAATTTTCAGCAAAAAGACTATAAAAATAATTTCCTTATTCTCACTGCTTCCTCTCCAAAACAGAGAAAAACTTCAAGTGTAGAAAAGGATTTTAAGAATGTTGATTCAGTCCATAAGCATTTTAATTCAAAGTTACCTGAACATAGCAGTTTGTTTCTTTAGTGGTGTATAATTAGTAATTGTACCTGGCAATATCATCCTCATTTTGAACTCAAACCTCTTCTAAAAAACTACTGAAAACTGCATTTCCCTTCTTTCCTCCCACTACCTCACCAATAAATAAAACCAACTTGCATCTCCATTATCAAGCCATAAGATACTTAACTGAATGCAGCTGCTCTTCTACATACAATTACAGAAGTACATCTATGCATATGCACCCCAGATCTAGCTAGACATGCTACACGCATCTGCCATCAGTACAGGATTACAGGTGGCAACGGCCAGACCAGCTGTTTTGCTAGCTGCTAAACCACCTTCTCACTCTTCTCATCAGGAATATGTCTGGCAAATATAAATAGTTAAAATTAAACCACTTGCAAATGAGTGATCCCAGCTCTCCTGCCCATTGCCTCTGCAGCCTTCTTCCCAACTGAGAGGTTAAAATGTTGCAGTATTTGGTAACTGGAACACATTTCCCTCCCTTCCCCATTAGGGCTGCAGCACTCTGCCTCCCCTGAGATAGCATTTCTTTCACAAAACTGTTGCTGCTGTACCTCAGTGCAATGGATAATCAGTGTCATTTTCTGCAAAGTCTTTCACCCCTAAAACAGGAAAGGACATTTCCTGTAAACCTGAATACATGTCAACATGATAAAGCATGCATCTTAGGGCTCACCTCCATCATTACATGCTCACCTTACACACATGTCTGCTTCATATTTCTTCCCATAAAGAATTCCTAATAAAGATGGGTTCTTGTTTCCTCTGAAATTTAGTGTTACATCATACACTGCTGAAACTGTTGTAAAAAAGAAACCACGGCTGTTATAGCAATTCTAGCAACCACGTTGCTGGTATCCTTGCATGAGAAAGCAAAAGAGCTTTATGCAAGCCTTGCACTAATGATGTCAGGTAGCAGCACCATTCACTACTTTGTGTTTACATGTTGTATTTATGTGTATCAGACACTTGACATTCCCATCTCCTTAGCATGTGAGTTATCAAAACACAAGACAGACTTGACAAACTAAGCAACAATGACATACATGAAAGGATTATAATTTTTTATGACTGGTATCTGAGAGTTATGTGGCAAGTTACAAATTAATGGTTGATATGCTGAACGCTTATCACTGCCAACTCACTAACTGCAATGGATCTAATGAACAATAGGAGTATACTACACTGTGCTACACAGAACATACTAAGCAACACGTTAAAATTACTGCAAAGACCAAGTAGTAGCTTGCCAGTACCTGTTCCCCTGAGACACTGGACAGCAGTGGTGAAACCTTTGGTTCTGGGCAACAGGTGGTATTTCAGCTTAGGCAACCCCTTGGATTCAGCTACCTCCATACTGATCCGATGCTTGGTCTCTGTAAACCGAGTTCCTTCACAGTACAGGAGAAACTAGTACAAGGAGACAAAAGGCAAAAGCAAGGACATCTTGAGATCAAAAGAAACCGAGCAGAATACTGAAAATCTGTGCAAGATAAACATACACCCATGTATGCACACACATTTCATTTGTCTCATCTGAGCATCAATTATTAGGCATAAGCACCACCTTGTAACTCATTTACAATTCTATTTAACAACACTGGTACCAAATTTAAGGCAACAGAAAGTCTAAATACGGTTACACCTGAAACTTTTACTTAAAAAAAGAAAAACCCCTGAAGGCTTTGGCTGGCTGGTGATGGACTAATCTACAAATCAGAAAAAGCAATCCAAATATCAGTATATGACCACTTTAGGAAAAAACATATTAATCACTAGCTACCTCATTTAAAATTTGTACTGCACAACTGGAATTACTCATCTGAAAACAAGACTTGTTTGAAAGCTTTTCTCATGTTTTTTTTTTCATTTGTACAAGTTATGTTCATGAAAAATGCAGCTTTTCTCCAAAATCTTTACCTTGTTCATCTTGTAGGACTCTATTCTGGTTGCAATGCCCTGAGCAACTACTTGAGACTTAAGCCCTCCCATACTGACTTCAAGAAGCAGAAAATGTCCATCTGTCCTCCAGCCTCTATATGGCCTCTGCTCTAGTTGAGAGACCAGAAGCAAGGCAAAGCCAAGAGCAGTCAAACAAAGCTCTTCTGAGGGCCCTAGCATGAATTTGTTTATCCCTGGTCTTTCTGAAAAGCAGACATCGCTCCCATTGCATCATTAGAACCACAAAGCCATAGACACAAGAGTTAGACCTGCTGAAGCACAGTGAGAGAACAAGAACTGGTCCTGTAATATTCATGCGGTCCTTCAGGCCATGTTCCTCATGAAAACCTGACCAACCACCACCAAGTGGTGAGGACAGCATAAAGTAGTAACACCACAATCTCAACCCCAGTCTGCAATGCAAGATCTTTCCTCTATATGGAGTTCTTACCCTCTTCTACTCAATGGCGCAGTGATCCTTTTGGACCAAATAAGCAAGAGAGGTCCAGACTATGCACGGCAGTGCACGTGTGAGAAAGATCTTGCCAATGCAGATTGCACAAACAGCCCTAATTATGGCATTTAGAATGCACAAAAATGATGAAATTGATCTGCTCAAGTCAATTTTATTCATTATTTAAATTACCAAGCAGGAAGTCTTGATTTAAATAATCAATGCTAACTACATTTTGCATTTACATTTTCTAGTTGTTTCCCTTAGAGACTTGTCCATGGTTTTCAATCATAGAATCATTAAAATGTATAGGTTTGCAACTGACTTTCAGTCTTAAGATTTTTTAATTGGTTGGGTTCTTACTTCTTTTTTCAGCCCTAATCAGGAGGATACATTAAATGTAGTTCATATCTGTATATTCAAGCAATTAAATAGTTTAAAATACATTCTCCAGATTGTTATTTTTTGTGTATTTTTATATCTTTGTAATGATAGAAAAAAAATCACAAATGACACGTTCACAATGTGCTAGTCAAGGCTTACTTTTTCACTATTAATTTTTACAAGCTGTACTGGATAATATTGAAAAATCACTTAAAAGGCACAGAAAAAGCATCTTAAAATGTTTTATGAGCTAAATAACTGTAAAAGCACTACTACAAAAGCAAACCAGTAAATTTATCAACACATTTTCATTCAAAACAAAAATTAAAGTTAATAGGTTGATTATACCACTGTGTAGCTGCAATAAATCTAACAACATCGCACATAATGAAACATAGATATTTCACCCTTGACTCAAATAATGACAAAATAAAAAGGAAAAGCATCACTGCAAAAGCAGATGTAAGCTTGCCATGTGTTCTCATAAAGACATTTTGGGAAACCTGTAATTTCACAGCTCAATGAACATGCTAACAAAACTCCTATCAAAATCCATGGTCTGCGTGTCATCCTCACCCAAATTCACTCACTTCTCCAGAAAAGATGGCTTTGTTTTCATGTTTTTTTAGCCTACATCAGAAAATGTAGCTTAAAGCCATATAGATTTACTAGTCAAATATGGACTATTATTTTGTTTTAAATGTAAAAATAAATTCAGATAAAATTAACAAGTATTACACAAGCCTGATTTATAAGTTATCATCAAATTTCTAGACATCTATGCAATCTTCTGAACTGTTTCACAAACGACTTTCCTTACCAACAGGCAAATGGAGCAACACTTTACCAGCACATCCAAAAGACCTCAGAGCATGGGTTTTCTTTGGCAACACTTGAAGAAAGCAGTGAGCTGATCTTCTCCTGATACATAAGGCTACAGTACCACTGAGTACCTCCATCACCATTTCACTTCTAGCAATTGATACTAGAGGAGGAACTCAACACTTACCCACATATATTCAGGATAATCAGCTAAGCGTTTTAATCCTTCAATAACTGTATCTCTGTCTTCTTCCCATTTCCTTTTGCAGAAAACAATTTCGAGGAAGTACCAAGTCCAGCCAATTAGGGGCACATATAGTAGCTCTCTCTTAGCAAGGACTTTAGAACTCTTGGAAAAAAAGAAAACAACAATCCAAAAATGTCATTTGCTGACTTGTACAATGAGATCAAGGACATTAAAGTTAAGATGATAAAGAGTTGATGGAGCTGTATCTAGAAGTTGAAATGCAAAGAAACTGTATAGAGAGGAGTTTTAAATAGACTCCATATGAAGAGAAAGCTCATGGCCCAACGTACCCCTAGCACTCCAAAACGCTCTGTCATAGTCCAGCCGCACAAGAAGTCAATTTCAAAGTTGTGATTCAAGATAATGATGACATGTTCCTTCCCAAAGGTGTTCACCGTGGCCTCGTCTGAGAAAAGGGTGCACTCTGTGCCTGACCACCATTCCAGCAGCATTACCAACTCTAACAAACATGACAAAGATGGAGAGAGGAGTTAGGGGTGCTGCTTACAAAAAGCTATTTAGTGTTTCCGCTCCAGCCCCAACCAGTGCCTAGTCTCATCTGATTCCCAACAACACTATCACCTTTTCAATCCAACCCAGCAGACACAAAGTGAAAGCTTGGACAGGTATAGACCAAATCACATCACCATCCTTAACCAGTACTTAGGGCACTAGATATATACATTACGGATAATTTAGCAAGTTTTTAAGAGTGACAAGTTTGGGCATTGTATTATGAATGCGAAATTTCATCATCATTGGAAAAAAAACACCGAACTTTGTGCCTGAAAACAGGCAGCTGAGCTTTTGACTGCTCCACTAAATGAGTACAGTTTCTCCCAGGTGGAATACTAATTATGCATAGATGCAGCCTGATGCTTTTACTCAACATGAAACAAGCTTTATGGAGGTAAACAGACTAATAAAGGGCTTTTAAAGGGATACAGTGCCATAGATCTTCTGCAATAGATTTTGATATTAGATCACAGGACTAATCATTCTGTATTATGGTCATCAACACAGAGTCAGAAGCACCAGAGAACTGAGCTAATTTATCAAAATACCTGGGCAAAGACAGGAATGGTAAATTGTGTCTGTCTTTTACTGCAAAGAAAGAATTAGCCCTTTCATCTCTCTCTTCTCCAGCTTTTCAATACCCCAGCATCTCTCTAACTCTACCCTGCATATTTCCCTTATTACCCACTTTTCCAATTTCCCATCTCCTCTTTTTCATCTTAAAAACTGCTTCCACTTAAATTCAACAAGCACTGAATGTAGTTGCTATGGTTAGCCTATTTCTCTCATTTCAGCACAACAAGGCAGATGGAAGTCATTACTTGTATCATGGGACAACTATAAAAGTATGAGAATAGTTCATTCTTCCAGTAGGAAGATTTGCTTCCGTGCAAACTGTACTCATTGGTATCTACTCATTTCAGTGAGATATGGATGCAATCAACATTTGGCTGCACAAATATGGTAGTTAAAAAGTTTCAAATCTTGTCTCATTACTATGACAAACTTGCAGGGAAAACGCTGCTCCATTTTCTATGTCAGGTTCTGCCATGTAGTATTTCAACTTCCTATTGGGATACCCTGGTTTTGCAAAATAAGGCAGTGCCTCCCTACACAACAGCTTCTGATGAGTGAGATCACAGCAGGGCAACCTAGCCATATCACTAAACAAGAGTGGGTCCAATTTTGCACCACATCAAGGAGAAGGCAAACACAGTATTTGGATGAATGATAGGGAAAACCAATCCTGGTCTGACAAAGACACACAGTTCCTCTAGCATTACTTTTTTTTCACTTGCGTTCCCTGTGTGGCCACTTATTTACCAGGTTAGCCCCTGTACCATTTTCAAGACTCACTCCTTTGGAGGCATGACAAAGTCATGCAACTTGCTGATTAAGACAGTGTAAATCCAGTCAACTGGAAATACAGCTGAGGAAAGACAGTATCAGAGTTTATACAAAACTAGAGGTTTCCATCATTGCTTTCCAGCTTTGACTCCTTTGCAAATGATGTGATCACTTACCTTCCCTTGCTCTGGTTATCCTGGCTCAGTAAAAAGGGAAATGGGACAGCAAGAGCGTCCTCAGTTGAGAGACATGCTCTTCCACCAAGATGGTGGTCAGGAGAATGGAATAGTGGTACCAAACACAGTGTTGTACTCAGCAATTTTCCCTTTCCATTGCTGTCCATGTACTAAGGAGAAACATCTCCAGTACCCGCTACAGTTGCTGCATTTTCTGATATTAAATAAAATAAAATGGGTGTGTTTCTTCAAAATTAGAAAAAAGAATCTACATGTGGATGATTTTCTGCAGAGTATTTCTAGTAGCATTCATTTTAAAATAATGAAGGAAGCTTTGCTGAGAGATTTGCCAGAGTCCATACTGACAGAGGAGAGCTGATAAGCCAGAGAATTAGTAAAAGGAAACAGATTGTCCTTTACAAGTATACTGATAAATGATGTCATCATAACCAGGAGTGGTCTTATTTCCTATTTTTTTAGTGTATGAGTTACAGCTATTTTGTGTGGCACCAATCCTTGCTACAGCAAGCCCATCCTTCCAAGCAAAGGTAACACGTGCACTGCTTGGGATACCTCCTGTAGAAGACAAAAACCACCTTGCTACAGCAAACCTTATCCTTCATCCAGGGATCCCACATGCCACCCAGATAAAGCAAACAAGAGACACAGTGCACCTCGCAGTTTAAAGTACTAACATCTGCGAGATTATTTTTGCAATCAGACTAAACCCAACGCATTGCATTCTCCAAAGGCATGAGTCATCTGAAGAGAGCTGATCTAGGGGAGCCTGAAGTACAGACTACCCATTATGAATTGGATGTGCTGCAAAGGGTTTATTTACATTGAGGCTTGACACTTTTCTCTGCAAACATCTGTCACTAACACTGGCTAGTCTATCTCCTCCTCCTTCTGAAGCTGTGCCTTCTGTATTTGAGAAGAGATACACTAAGAATAAAACCTGGCTTTCAGCTGGCTATAGTACACAGCCACATAGACGATCACCTGCATATCTACCCCTGCACACCAATCCCTTGTTGGACAGGCAGAGCAGCTTCCATTACAGACAGCTCTGACATGAACACCTTCAGCTGAAAACTAGACAGCTTGGGATAAGTGAGCAAAACATCTAGAACAGAACACCGATCTACAGGTTTGCTGCCAAAAGGCTTACACATAATGAAATATATTTCATTATGAATGGCAACATTTGAACTGCTGCACTTACACGCTTACTTAATTTGTTATAAATCACAATTGAAGCGCATATTCTGTCAGCTCTTCCATTACAGGGCATCAGCACTCTGCAATCCCGTATTCCATTTATTACAGCAATTTTCACAGTTTAATTTCTCAATAATTTAATTTATAATAGGCTATACATGAGGGGTTATCCTAGGTACAACCCAATAATCTACTTAGCTTCTCCAAACCTTTTTGAACAATGGTATAAATTATTTCCTGTGTGCAGAAGATACAACAGCATTTAAAACATGATTTTTTCCATGCACAATTTTAACTTGTAGAAATCAAGGGTATGAACCTATAAGCCTTACGGCACCAGCAGCTCAGTTTCTAGAAAAGTCAAACTATCAATGCAACAATAGTTTTCAAGATGAGATCAGATTCTAGGTTACTTAAAATCATATTAAGAAATTCTTACAAACAAATAAAAAATAAATCTCATATACCCCCAACTCCTCTCCAACCAGGCTAATCTTGAAGATTCTACCTGCAAGTTCTTCCATCACAATACTTTCTTCTCCTGACAGTTTGCCTGTTACTCTCTATTTAATTTGCTTTCTCCTGTGTTTCTCAGACAACATTCTCAATCGGGAAGACAAAAAGAACAGAAAGGACAAGGACAAGAAGCTTAAAAATAAACAGAACTAGGTATTTGGAGAGTTTGTATTGATAGTGCCTCACATCCATGATTCAAGAAATATGGGTGCCTGTCAGTGGACTGCTCAACTATAATCTAAATACTCATTTAGGTGACTCATTTACACAAAGTGGGAGTTGGATGCTGAGCACTAAGGTAAGTGGCCATGTATACTGGGAGGAGATGGAGAATGGAAATGAATTAGATGATTCACTGCTGAAGCAGGAGGTGACATTTGGACTAAGGAGCCTTCTAAACATCCATTTCAGAAAACCAATTCCCTGTAAAGTTGTATAAGAAAAAAGGGCATCCACAGGGAAGTTTTGCAAAGGCCTGAAAGAAGAGGGCAAAGCAGCTGCACTCACTGTAGAGCTGTCCCATGGGCAAAGGGAGAAAAGAGTGATAAATTACTCACAAGAGGAGATACTGGCATCAGAGAAGGACACTGTAGGTGTAAGAGGACTCTGAAGTCGTCACACGGTTCAGCTATAGAGGCAACTCACTAGATACTTTAAGACAGACATCTCCATCTGCAGACCACACAGCTGATTTGGGCTCAAAAGTAAGTGGTCAATATGACACGTATGCTTAATTCCTGAAGAGGTCTCGGTGAATTCCCCCTTCCCCACCACTTAGCAAAGGGTCTGATGCTGGATGAAATGATATTGAGACAGCAATTCCTACCAGTGAAGACAGGGCTGGGGAGGAGTTTTATCTCCCACTCTTTTTAGTAAGAGTGACAATATGTACCAGTCCCTTGACTTCTGTATGTTTTCCCAGTATTTCATAAAAGGTGGCTGCTTTGGACTGCTATGAAAGAGTCTACTTACCACATCTTTCTCCCCTGTGTCATTGTGTATATACATATACATATGTATACATATTTTTTCTTTAATTTACAAAAATAGAAAGAAAACTCACTCCCCTCTCCACCCCTAGTGTTCACATCCCCTTCAAGCATACTCACGGCTCCAAAGTGAATAGGCAAGGCGACAGTTTACTCGTCGATAAAACTGCTTGTTTATGGGCCAGAGGACTAGTGTGCATAGTTGAATGAAGTTAATGATCAGTCCACTCACAACAAAGACGAACCCGATGAGGAGGTGAACTATGAACTGGGTCTTCAGAA
This sequence comes from Bolborhynchus lineola, assembly GCA_025448015.1. Lineage (NCBI taxonomy): Eukaryota > Metazoa > Chordata > Aves > Psittaciformes > Psittacidae > Bolborhynchus > Bolborhynchus lineola. The sequence goes on from JAOEHX010044726.1 coordinate 28,174, forward strand.
AGGCAATGAAGCCCATGATAACCACTCAGAAGCGTTTGCAAGGGCCGTCACTCAGAATAATTGTCCTGAAAGAGAAAGAGAAGAATCAAATGGAGACTGGATTTACAGGCCCTGAGGGAGGGCAAAGAGAGAGCCCTGAAACAGTCCGTGCAACTTCAACAACAGGAACCAAACCCAATAAGCACTCTGCTCTCCAAGCCTGCCTCATTCAGATCTTCACACAATAAACTGTTGATTGTGCAAGTCACTTCCAAAAATAGGAAGGAATCATTATTTTCAATTTACAGCCCACTAAGAAGATTATTTTTTGCTGAAGATGAATCTCACACTACTCTTCAAACAAAGGTCTTATAATTGGACTTAATGCTGGGAAGAACACTGAGCCCTGCACTCGCAGAGGAGCAGTTGAGCTGGGATGGGTGAACAAACTACACAGTGATCGCTGTGCTTTCTGAGGTTGCTGTCCCCTAACTGCAATGGTAGCCTTAGTCCCCTCTCCCAATAAATGGCATGCTGAGCTTCTGGAACAGCATACAATGACCAATGCTTTCCTGACCTGCCTTCAAAGCCACCACTCTATACATACTTCTCCAAAATGAGCACTGAGAGAGGGCTACTGGGGGCTAGAGACTTGGCCTTGACTAGAAGAGTATAAGAGTCCATCTGGGGAGCAGGCTCTTTGTCCTAAAGTGAATTTGGGGATGAAAAGAACATGGCTGCTCACAAAGAGTGTCACTCTGGCAAACACACAGGAATGGAAGTGGAAATTTGGTATTCCTACATCCAAAACCAT
>JAOEHX010044727.1:18148-37661 GCA_025448015.1 Bolborhynchus lineola
AGAGCAGAGGGGCAGGATCACCTCCCTCGACCTGCTGGTCACACTCCTTTTGATGCAGCCCAGGATACAGTTGGTTTTCTGGGCTGCGAGCGCACGCAGCAGACTCATGTTCATTTTCTCATCCACCAACATCCAGAACGCTGATCTGTTCAAAGGGGTATTTGTTTTCTGGGAGCAGGTCAGATGCAAAATACATTAATGAGTTCTAGAAGTGAGGAGATTTATAATTGGAAACTTGCGGATAGATACGTATGTTCTTGGACTTTACTAGACACTTGTATATCTTCCAAACTCATGTATTTTAGATGAAAAATAAACGTTACTGTATATAGCCTTTTCTATACGTTAGCTATATTTAAACTAGGTGTTCAACAAAAAAAATATCCAGGCTTTTCTCATCTTAGCTTCAGATCAAGAACTGCAAATTTTCTTAGCTAGACGAAAAATGGAATAGTGGCCAGATACTGTGCAGTGCCAAGCTACCATGTGCAGTTATTGTGGCTTTGTCTGCTAGAACATAGAAGGTAGAGTCATCAGTCCTTTTCATGTTCAGAATTGTGTTAAAGGCACATTTTAAGTTAACTTTTAAATAGGCTTTTTTCTTAACACAGAAACCCTCTGCAAAGGGATCTTGTGACTTACACAGGCACTAATTATGGTCAGAAAATGGAAGGGCCTGAGAGTCATCCAGCGCTGAACTTTGTGAAACGGTCATAATTATTACATAAAAGCATGCTGAAGATGAGTAACTTTACTGCATGAAATTCAGAGACAAAGAAACAAAGGGAGATGCTGCAATAAACCATGTTTTTACTATTTTGCGAGATAACTCTGTGCTGCTGGTAGGAGCCAGGGTAGGATGCTACCCTAGGTAGCACTAGAGCAGTATTTTCTTTAGCTGAGATGGGATTTGTCGTGGTGTTTGTCCTAATTTTTAATAGGATTCACCTAAGTTCTTGGTAATATAGCTAATCAGTAGCTAATATATTACTCTATTGATGTTTTGTGGGTTTGCTTTCCCTCTTGCCCATCATGTTTTTTCTCCTGTTTGGTTGGGTTTGTTTTGATATGTTGTTCTTATTGCTCAGAAGAAAGGATGAATGAAAGAACAATATTTGATGCTGATTCGAAGTTGGCATTGTCACCTTTGGTGGGACCAAAGCTGTTTTCTGTCATGTGTAATGAAGCTCCATGTGGCAGGCTGCTTCCTTTGTTTATGAGAACTCTTGAGGGATCTGATTTGTAGCACCAGGGTAGTAATACTGCTGATAGTGAAGGGTTTTTTAATAGTGGAATGTAACTTTTTGCTACAGCAGGGTCATCTTTATTCAGAGGAGGGTATTGGGTGGATTGGGAGCGCTTGCTTTTGTGGAACGAAGGTTGTACCCCACTATAGATGCAGAATTTGGGTAGTCCAAAAAACCCTGTTTTTTCCTGGAATAATATGTCTATTTACAATAGCCTTTTTTTAGGCATATCTAGTTATTAGGGCCTGTACTAAGACTGAGAAATGTGTTCCATCAAGCAAATAAGGATTTTTAAACTTCATGTATTATGCAGCATTATAGAGCCTGCTGATATGGTGAGTTACCATGGCAACGGAGACAGCTCAAAAGGTACATGCTGGGGGGCCACACATGCAGAAAGTACCTTTTACATATTAAAATAAGCTGCCACATAGAGTTAGGAGAATGCTTTGTACTTGTTCTAAGGATCTGTTTCTACGAAAACATGAAATGGTATTTTATATCTTGGCCAAAAATTAGTGGGTTTGGGTTTTTTTCCCCATAAGGGGGAGAAACAAAATGCTTTATAAAAATAATATTGAAGTGCACAGAATGAATCACACTATGTATATTTTTGTACTGGCTGGATGAGTTCAAAAGGTGGAGCACAAAAGATTACTTCTGCCCCCTAGGAACTTAAGGCGTGACTTTCTGTCTCCTATCTTGGAACCCTTTTTGTCGTGATGGATCTGGACTTTGATATGTGACCTGGCATTTAGTGCAGTGAAATACTTCCAGTGAGCAACAAATCTGGTGACCAGTGAATGAAAAGCTTCAAAACCAACAGTAATGTCCCATTTGCCATGGGAGGGCATGGTTGTGTCGGAACCCAGGATGGGATGTCCTGAGAGATGTGCCTGGTTCTGCAAGCACAAAGTGATCAACCTCCAAACACCTCTTGGAACTGATTTGCTTATTTATAGTAACTTCAGCTTTAATTGCAGGTAGGTTTGTAATTAGGTGCCTACAGTTACAGATGTGCCTGCAGATTTAAGAAACCACAAGTAAAGTATAAACAAGCCTTCAGAAGTTGTCTAGTTGTTGTCCCCTTGGTCTGATCTTTGTTCAGTCATTCCCTCGACCTCCAGCTTTTGCGCAGATGTGAGACTGGGTTGTGCTCGGCTCTTCTGCAGCTGTGGAAGCAGTTAGGAGGCAGAGGATGGTCTTGGTTGCAGTCATTTGGCAGACGAAGATATCCTAAAGGGCTTAGTGGGCTATCAGGGTCCTGGCCTCCTCACTTACCCGGCTCTACAGGCTTGGGTTGTGCATGCAGGGAGGCAACAAGCAGTTATCTTGATGTGAGAAGGGATTTAGGGGGAAAGTGGGGTCATATTCCAGATATATTGGATTCAGGCTACACTGGTAGTCTTAAATTACCATCTGCTGGCCATTCATTTACAAGACCAAGATGAATTTAATGGTCAGCCTTCTCTGTTGAACAAGCCAGCCATCATCACAGCTGGCACTAAGAACCATTACAGCTGCTGCCATTGACCTTGTACTCTAAAATCAAGGGGTTTTCTTATGAACGAAGAGAAAGTCTCTTGCTGGCATGTTTCAGGAGCACTACTTCTGTCGAGATGGATTAGGTGATGTGTTTGATCTGTGGTGGAGTGATGGCTGGTTGTTCCATGCTGCCTCTGTACCTCTCAATGAGGTTTTGTGTTCAGGGGAGCCATGCAACCGCGTTGTGACTGATTCAGCAGTTTGCTCCCAGCTGGTCTGTGGTGGCTGCAGTGGCAGAAGCTGAAATGCACTTACGCAGATGAAAACTCTGTAGCTCAGATGTTTGAAGCTTGCAAATTGTAGGAGAGAATGTGCTTTGTTTGCAAGTGACTTGTTGGCTTAAGCTATTTGGGTTTTGAAATGAAAGAGGTGACCATCTTTTTTTGCATATGTGGTATTGAGAATGGAAAGTCATCATAGCTGCTTGGGCTGAACTTTGAATTTCATCTATTGCTCGTTGATGTGTTCATGTTTGTGGTGCAGTAGAATATGAAATGTTTTTCATATATCCTGTGCTATACTAAGCAACAGGTAAATACTTCCAGGAAGGGAGATATTTTCTGTTTGTTGTTTGTCCATTGCTGCTATTACTGGGTATCATTTGAACTCTGTCTTGTTGTTAAAAGTATCTTTGGTCTGACTGACTAGACTTGCCTAGATAAGAAGTGCAATCTCAAGTCTTTTTGATTATGTAGTGGAATCACTGCTTACTTCAGAGTGTCAAGTATGAGATGATTCCTTCCTTCTTTGACATGTTTAATATTCGGCATGATCCTCTTTTGTTACCCGGGTTGAAAAGCCCTAGCCATGATGTGCACCCTTTGGGTTAAGCTTAGTACAAACACAGAACAAAGAGAATAATAGTTTCTATTCTATGATTTAAAATTATACACATCGTACAGAATTTTCTGTTCAAATGCAGGCCTGTAGGCTTCGTGCTACGTTACAGAAGTGAAGTTGTGTTTCATTTCAGTGTAATGTATTAGGCCTTAGTGTAAATGATGTCTTTGATATTACATGCTCTGAATATTAGAAATGCTTATGTTTTAAAGTGCCTGTTTTGTCTACTGAAATAGAGAGCAGGAGCCAGTAGATGTTTAAGTGTAGCTGTAAAGTGACCATTTTGCAAGATAATGTGCTATGATGTTTTTCCTTTAGCAGAAGAAACTGCTGTTGGTTAGTCTCATCATTTGAGACGGAAATACTTCATAGAACCACAGACAGGTTTGGGTTGGAAGGGACCTTAAAGCTCATCCAGTTCCAACCCCCTGCCATGGGCAGGGACTCTGTCCACTGGAGCAAGTTGCTCCAAGCCATGTCCAACCTGGCCTTGAACACTGACAGGGATAGGGCAGCCTCAGCTTCTCTGGGCACCCTGTGCCAGCCCCTCAGTGCCCCCACAGGGAAGAATTTCTTCCTAATGTCTAATCTAAATTTCCCCTCTTTCAGTTTAAGGCCATTCGCCCTTGTCCTGTCTCTACAACCTCCTGTATAAAGTCCCTCTCCAGCATTTTTATAGACCCCCTTTAAATATTGGAAGACCATTACAAGGTCTCCCATAAGTCTTTTCCAGGCTGAACACCTTAAAATCTCTCAGCCTGTCTCCATAGGAGAGATGCTCTAGCTCTCTGATCATCTTTTCGACCTCCTCTGGGCTCACTCCAACAAGTCCATGTACTTCCTATGTGGGGGGTCCCAAAACTGTATGCAGTACTCAGCGTGGGGTCTCACGAGAGCAGAGTAGAGGTGCAGAATCATTTCCCTTGACCTGCTGGTCATGCTTCTTTTGATGCAGCGCAGAATATGATTGACTTTCTGGGCTGTGACTGCGCACTGCCTTTTCATGTTGAGCTTTTCATCAGCCAACACCCCCAACTCGTCCTCCTTGAAGCTGCTGTCAGTCCAGTCTCCACCCAGTGTGTGGTTGTGCTTGGGATTGCCGCAACCCATGTGCGGGACCTTGCACTTGTTCTTGTTGAACTTCGTGGTGTTCACTCAGGCCCACCTCTCAAGTTGGCATCCCTTCCCTCCAGTGTATCAGCTGCACCACGCAGGTTAGTGGCATTGGCAGACTGGCTGAGGGTGCCCCTCAATCCCACTGTCCATGTCCCTGACAAAGGTTTTGAACAGTTTCAGCAGTGGGGGGATATTTTATGTCAGTTAAATCGCTTTATTTCAAGCCATCTCTGTGAACATACAGGAAACTTTCATATACTTGCAGCTCACAAGGTGTGCTGCACATCTTCTAAGACCTGAGGGACTGCTAAAGGTAACTCATGCAGGGACAGCCTTTCCTGGAGGGTTGCCACCATCCTGGGATAGGAGCAGCAAGACTTGCAATGGGTCTTTGGTGCTGCCAGCTTGGTGAGCTTTGGCCGTTCCTCTGGCACCTGAGGTTTGGGCACCCCTGCACTAGGGCAGAAAACACCTCTTGGCATTTCATTACAGGGCTGCATACAACCTCTCCAACAATTTGTTCATATAAAATCAACATTAAAAGATGTAATTGGATCGAAGTCTTTACTAAGCTGTGAAGTAATAGTGGCAGTGGATTATTGGGGGGGAATGGGGTAGTAAAGTTTTGCTGCAGTAGAGAGTAGGAGATAGTTAAATCTTTTACAGCCTTCTTTGAATAAGCAGCTGGGTGAAATCCTTTATCTCAAGCCTCATTATCTTAGGTAATGACCAGGAAGCATCACTATGTGTATTACCAGGTGATTAGTTTAGTATTATTCCTAGAATCATGATTGTTTCTTCATTACGATGTTTTTTTAATAAAGCATTTATTGCATAAATGTTTTGGGTTGTGTTGCTCAGAGTAACTGAAATCTCTTTTTGATTACTTGTACATGCTTAATAAAGATAATTAGTAAAATAGCCAAGATCAATATGTTTTTCTTTTAGAGGCAGCTGAGGAGGGTGATGTGGGTTAGGCTGAAGTTGTTTGTGTTTCTGGAGTTTGGACAGTTATAGATCTCAGGAGGAGTGAATCAGAATTGTGGTGCTGGTTATTTATAGCTATTTACAAATGTTTTAGTTACCAAAGAATTATTCAGAACATGGAAGAGATAATTTTATTTAACTTCTCTAAAAGTTTTATCTTCCTTCATATGCTGTGCAGAGCAAGACTCTTACCAAGTTTTCCAGGTTCTCCAAGACCTAACAGTTTAATGTTTTTATGTCAATTACTATTGACAGGAAGTCAGTTTGAACAGCATTGGAAAATGGAAGTAGTTGGCAGAACCGGCTAATTTAGCTGAATTTCCTTTTGCTAAAAATATCTCTAAAAGAAGCTCTCCTTTTGGGACACAATGAGTGCTTGTTCGACTGTAGTTGAGAGCTAATGGTGACTCTTGTCCCTTAACCAAAAGGGCTTAAAAAATATGAATAACCTTTTGAAACATATTTAGCTTCCTCTGTAGCATATGTGATTATGCTTATGTTTGCCCAAAGTTTACATACGTGCTTAAGTTGATGTATATGAGTAACCTCATCATCTCGGATGATCTTCAGTAGACTGAAAAGTTCTGTAGAGCTGCTTACTTGAAGTTGAGCATTTAAATTGTACGTGTGTTGGTAAGATTGTAGAATTCTGAGCATAGCTGCCCTGTTGAGCTTTGTCTCAAAACTTGGTCATTAATGCATGAAATGGGAAGATTTTAGTCTTGTGTACTGAAAGCATGCAACATCTGAGATGTATTCTCATTTATATTGCATGCAAATATGTAGCTAGGTTCCAATGGCAAATTGGGTTATAAAAACTTGTGAAATTGGGTTATAAAACTTATGAAATGTTAGAAATAAGATGAGTTTTGTATAGTTGTTTAGGTCCTGTGCTGTCTCTGTGCTGTGACGCAAGAACACCATACTGTACTTGCAGGACAGCTCAGAACAGCTGTTTCACAGATCTGGCTGTTGTGGGGGTAAGTCAGTACTACTTAGTAAGGTAGACTTCTTGCTTGGACTTCTTCCACTTGTGGAAGTTGGTAATGTGTGGTAACTGATGGCCTTGTGGGAAGATAAAGGATTGCCTCATAAATTACCCTTCTGTCCTGGACCTTGTACTTGCTGGACTTTTTCCTCCTAAAATAAAACAGAGAGGGGAAGAAGGGTTGCAGGGATGCTGAGAGTAATTTGCGTTGAGACTCAGACGTTGCTCATGGCAGAGGAGTTTACTGGTTCATGGATGAAACCTGGCAGGTACCTGCTGGGTACTTCTGCTGCTGGGAATCTCAGCCCTGTTGAGCCAGCTGGGGAAAAGGGTGATGCTGGTGTCTTAGAGGTGTCTTGGACTCTGGAGAGGAGAGGCATTTTCTTTGATGTGATTCCCCTGCATTAGCTGTTGTGTTTCATCTGATAAAGGTCTCATCATATGCTTTTTCTTCTTATAAGTGCAAGTTGTAGCTATTCTAGATATGAGAGAATTTCCATGGAAAGAAAAAGGCTAAACCTTCTCAAACTATTTTAAATACATTTGCAGTCCTGAACAGTAATCGAAATCATCGGTAAAGACATAAAAATAACATAGGTGCAGTGCATTTAACTGTTAGCCTTTTGTCAGTGAACAGGGAGTGTATTTTGAAGACTTGCTGTGCTGCGAGCTTGGCTTCTGTTTCAGTGTGTTAGGAAACCATGTCTGCCTGTGGCTTGCCTGCAAGTTGACTGCTTCGTAGCATCTTTAACTGTGAGGCCATGTTGAAGTCTCTGGTCATGACCCTTTGTATTGCTCTCAATTTTCTTTATGTATTTCAGGTGATGTTTGTTTCTAATGACTTTTCAATTTTTATTCTTCTGTGTAGGCATAAGATTTTTTGTTCCTTACTAGAAAATGAAATGTTAAACTGTGTATTGAAACAGGGAGACACCCCCTGCTTTTTTTTTAGGCACAATTAAAGTAATTGCTAACCAAGACAGTGAAATGCATGGAGGTTATTTGGAGCATGTGCAATACCGAGCTGCTTTCAGCAGTACTAATCTCCAGCCGTCTTGTCTTTCCGAGGCTCTTTCAAAACCTCCTTCAGCTGCTGTGCATATCAGAAATGAAACAAATCTCTTGGTGGGTCCTAAATTTGATTACACTGAAAGCTCATGAGAGCAGCAGCCCTTCGAGTATTTTGCGCTTGAGGGGCTTGATGTGGAGCAGTAGCTGTCTGGCACTGCTACATGGCTGAGTTCTCTGTGTGTTATCAGGATGTAGAATCTGTATTCTTGATTCTTTGTGTTACCTTTCACTCTGAAAACAAGTTGTCAGGCGTTTCAGGCTCCCACCCTTTAGTCAGCTGCATTTTTGCTCTTTGAGTCGCTATGTTTTCTATTACTGAAGTTTTTATGAGCATGTAGATTACACAGTACTGAGAATGAGTTTTTGGATATAATGTAGTGAGGTTAGTAATCAGGTTAATGGATGGTGTTAAAAGCTGGGTGGGAATCTTAAGGATGCACTGAGGACCTGGCTTGTGCTGCCTTAGAGAACTCTGTGTTGGAGAAAGCATCCAAGTTAAGAGCTGTTGTTGCTTACTGCTGCTAACAAATGGCCATGGTCCTTTGCAACAGAGTTGTCCAGAACACAGTAACTGGAGGCAGCATGGGGTTTGATGTCATGGGGTTTGTAGCACGTGCTTTGTGACACAGCAGCAGTAATGAATTGGGGTGAAGGACTGGAAGCCACCTTCTGGGCAAGGTTTTCTTCTGAGCTCTGTTACTAAACAACCTGATTTGCAGCTGAGGTAAAGTGGCTTGCCCTTCTTACCATCCTTAAATAGATTTTGTTCACTTCTTTTTTTCAAACTGAACAAATATTGAGCAAAGTCTGCTCTTCTGTGTTCTCTGAGCACATGTTTATACTTGAAGACAAGCGTACATAGCATAACTGCAGTTAAAAATAGTTGAGCTTTGCTGAAGAAGTGGTGTATCTCTAGTACTTGCTGATGGCTTAAGTATGCAAAATATTATTTAATTGATTTTGATCGTGGACTTTATGAACTTGTGCAGAAACTGGAATGTGGGGATAGTGACTCAGCTCCTGTGGAGGTTTTAAGGGTATTTTAACATAGCTCAGGTGGCTGGGGGAAGAAGGTATTCTTCTGAGATAGCAACTTTCTTCATCGAAGAATGAAAGCTGATTCTAGGCTAAAAGGTGGGCTAGCATGGAGAGATGAAATTATTGTTGCCGTTGGCTGACCATTTGTTTTCTTCCACAAAGATACATTCAAAAACCTCTCCAGAGCATTCAGAGTCGTGAAGTTCTTGGGCACGTTGTGTTTTGAATTGCAACAAGAAGCAAAGCTACTTTCTGTGATACATGATGATTTTGTAAAAATGTTAATGGGGCTCTATAGGTTTCAGACATCTGTTCACTCATTAGGCTGCATTATAGTCATTGAGGGGGGAAGAATTCAAGATGCTGTCTAAAGATGTTATATCCTACCCTCATGAGAAATTCCTTCATAATTTTGCTTTTCTTGAAGCATAATATATTATTTCTTCTGAGGTTTCAGTTGACTTTTTGATAGGTTTATTTTAAAAACTCTCATGTTTGCATCTTCAAAGCAGTGAAGCTGGTGGCAACATTCTGCTCCATGTTAAAAGCAGAGCCGTGTGGTTCAGAGCTGGTCAGGAGGGAGATCTGGAGGCGAAGTGTTCGTGTTACAGTCACATATTAGATTTCATTGTAGATCGAAGTGAGACTCTTCGGTGCTGAAAGAATAAGCCTGTACAGGTTTGTTTGAAGAGGCAGGCACTTAAAATTGCAGCAGATCTTTATTAACTGATTTGGCATGGAGGCGAGAGAGATTATTTCTGTTGAGAACCAGAGTGCTATGCTGAGAACTAGCTAAGACGTAAAGTGGTGACTCAAATGTAGCACTGAAAGCAGTGTTATGTTTAAGAACTGTAACTTTTCTTTGCTAATGTATAGTAATTAGTATAGCTCTTCTACCACAGTGGGTCCTCTGAGCTATGTGTGTAGTGTTTTTGCTTTAGCACTGGGTTTTTCATTGACAGTTGAAGAAAAGGAGAAATCATTAACTTGGGTTAGCAAGCACAGGCTTGATGTAGAAACATCCAGCGTTTAACTGGAAGTTAAGTTTTGTATTTACACTAACTTTGGCTTCTCTTCTCTCTGTGTTCCAGAAATACTAATACGGAGCATTTGACCTTCTGATCTCCAGAGGTGAATCTCCTGATACCAGGATTAGAAAAGAGTGCCTTCAGAACCAATATGTAGCAAATGGGTATTGCACCTCTGAAGCTCCTCCCTTGGTTCAGCGCTTGCATATTTTAAGGATCCTTTTTGCTTCAGCAGTGAATTATTCTTGTGAACTTCAGAAACGGATTTCATGTGGTGCTTGCTAAACGTTGAGTCACCATGAGTAGTAATCTAGGAAAAGAAAAGGACTGTAAAGAGAAGGATCCAAAAGTCACATCATCAAAAGAAAGGGAGAAGGAGGCCAAAGCCTCTGGAGGATTTGGGAAAGAGAGCAAAGAAAAGGAGCCTAAGACCAAATGGAAAGATGCCAAAGATGGAAAGAAGGACTCCAGTGGCACACAGCCTGGGGTAGCTTTTTCAGTGGACAATACGATAAAAAGACCTAATCCGGCCACAGGTACCCGCAAAAAATCCAGCAATGCTGAAGTGATCAAAGAGCTAAATAAATGCCGGGAGGAGAATTCAATGCGCTTGGACTTATCCAAGAGGTCTATACACATGCTTCCATCAGCTATCAAAGAGCTAACGCAGTTAACAGAACTTTATTTATACAGTAACAAACTGCAGTCCCTCCCGGCAGAGGTGGGCTGTCTTGTGAACCTGATGACACTGGCTCTGAGTGAAAACTCGCTCACCAGTTTGCCTGACTCTCTTGATAACTTGAAGAAGCTGCGCATGCTTGACCTGCGGCATAACAAACTTAGAGAAATCCCTTCGGTGGTGTATAGGCTAAGCTCTCTCGCCACTCTTTATCTACGCTTTAATCGTATAACTACTGTGGAAAAGGATATCAAAAACTTGTCAAAGCTCACCATGCTTAGCATACGAGAGAACAAAATCAAGCAACTACCTGCTGAAATTGGTAAGCGATTACACTGACTGAAAGTTCAATTCTGTGTTTGTGTTCGGGTTGCAATTCAACGATGTATACATAAACTGCCACTTAACTTCTCCAGCTTCCCATTTAAAACTTCGTGAAATTATGCTCCTGATCATATTACAGTGTTAGGTTATATTGAGAGTGATCAATACCTTGAATATTTCTCTTTAAAACATGCCCTTTTTCTTCATCCATCATCTTAAAATCACATGTATCTTGTTTTCATCTTTGCCTTGTGCTTTCACATATTGTGTCTTCAGAGCCCAGATGGTTTAACAGCTACAGAAAAAAAGATACAGGGGCATATTTCAAGATTTCTTTATAAATCATTTATGAACTCTTGCAAGTTATAAACACATTATGGGCATGTTACACAGGGGTGTGACTGTGGTAATACCAGGTAGAATAGGTAGCTACATGCTATTACCGTGAGCAAGCTGTTGGATGCTGTAACAGTTAATAATGTAGGTTAATGATTTGTGAAAGCCTCTACCTTTTGTAAGTTATGAATATATTAATACACAGACTTATAATATGAAGTGACCAAATGTTGTATGCATGGCTGATGATTCTTTTTAGTGAATATTTGTTTTTCCAAACTTAGTTACAAAAGTGTGAAAAATGGTAAAATAGTATGAAAGTGGCTTATTAATTTAAATAGGTTATTGCCAAAAAGGTGCTGGAATAGCTATATGTTAAGAACTCAAGTTGTTCCTAATAGGTTCTGCTTCATGGAAAACATCTCTCTATCACACTGTTCTCAAGCAATGTTTGGACAATGTGTGTCCCTCATAAAAGGGCGATTCATCACTGTTTTTCCTATGTATCACCAGTTTTTTAAATGCAAGCATAGCTTAGTCCCTTTAGGGAAAGGGGGATCATAAAACTTAATGCAGTTAACTGCTTCAACTTTCTTCAAGTGTGGAAAAAAACCTTGTAAAAGCCCTTAGAACACTATGAGTAATAATTCCTGTGCCCTGATTTTAAAAGCTGATGCAGGGCTTTTTCCTGTTAGCTAAGCCAGTGCGTGAGTACGTGAAGTGTTACAAGTTGGCCCCTGTGCTCACTTAATTTTGCAGAGCTTGGGAAATGCTCTTGCTTGGATCCCTAACAGATCTTTATAAGCCAGCAGTGTTTGCCTCTTTTTCCTGCACCTTGATATGGAAGATACATAAAATAACACATTCCTGGTGGCAGAAACTCCTGGGCACGTCTGAAACTGCTAATCATGGTACCAGCAATGTTCAGTACAGACGACTTCTGTATGCGACAACAGGAATGGAGATGGGCAGTGAGGCTGTTAGCGGTTGGTCTGAGTCTTTGGCTCAGCTGTTAGAGGATTCTGCTATAGCAACTCTGTTTTGCTAGGCAAAAATTGAATGGTTAATGTGGTATATTTTCTGCTCAACACTGTCTTTGTGTTGGCATGTGCATCTCTGCAATCCTGGGGATCTCCCCTGGGAGAACTGAGGAATTACCATTTTGACCTGTTTTGACAGTTCTGTTTAAGTCCAACAGTCTCTTTGAACCTTTTACTAATCAAAGAATCATCCTGGAAACCATGGGGCTGATGTTTGCAAAAAAACCCAACCCAACATACCACATGTTTCTACATATGTTGAAGAAATTGTGGCTGCTTTGGCTAGCTGAGCTGTATTACACAATTGTCAATACTTTACTTGGGTCTGTTTGTGGCTCAGTTTTTAAATGTAATCTAGCAAAGAGTCAGCTTCTGAGCTTCATCTGGGGATAGAACAGCATAAATTTAGTACTGATGTATGAAGAAAAAGCTTCCGTGAGCTGTTGCATTTTGACATTGCCCTTTAGAAACTTTTTGTAGGTATTTGATACTGAAGATGTTATTGTTGCTGCTGGACCATCTTTGGTTCTTCACTATTTTGTTTGTTGAATTCTTATGGTTAAGTTTGCATTAAAGTATGTAATTTCTGTACGTGTTTGTTCACTATAGTCTTGAAAGAGCTCATGTGTAACAGCTTTATAGAGAAATTTAGTTGATATATAATGAAGGATTTTATGTGGTTTGCTTCTTTTGCATTATTCTTGTCTTGATATGCATACAGGCAGCGTTCTCAGTTCTCTATCAAACCTGAGCTTAAGAACATTAACTACTTTACTTCTGCCTTTGTATCCAGCAGTTAGTTGTGCCTTGATTTGTATTGTGATGATGCCCTTGTTCCTTGTTACGACTCAGCACGTCATTGTGGAAGGCATTTTAGAAGCACAAATGCAAGAGGACTGTCAGTCTTTGAAGAATTTTTGAAGGGAAATCACTGTTCAACAACATCCTGTTTTATTCAAAGCAGAGTTCTCTAACTGGGTTGTCTGCAATTGCATCAGTTGAAAAATAAATTAATTAAAGGATTTCTAAGTTCAAGCAACACAAATAATTTTCATTGCCAAGATGCACAGAACAGGCATTGGAAAAAACCTTTTTCCTCCAGCAGTAAAAGCAGACAGTAGTTTCACTTTTGTATTTGATTTCTGCTTACTCACTTTCATGTGTTTTTGTTGTCTACAAGGACAAAATGTTTGAGTTGGAAACACAGCTGAAAAATGAAACTGCTGAGAAGTGTATTTCTTACTTTCCAATGGAATTTGTCTGTTTCTTTAAACATTCATTGCTTCTCTATATTTCACATATGCTCTTTAGAACAAACTTGCCTTTTAAGTCCCAATGATTTTAATCTCTTGTCTGTTTATAACACAGTTTCTAAATACTATATGCAAGCAAATACTCTTATCAGCTTGTAAACAACACAGAAAATTTTGTTGCTGCAAAGCGGGAAGTAAAATGAGGCCATTATCTTTTATAAAGCAATATCATGTGGAGCATTTCAAATTCTTGTTAAAAATACCCCATTGTTCCAGGGCCTAAGGCTCGCATATCTGATGGTAAACTAGTATGCTTGTTCATATGTTTAAAAATCCAGTGCTTGTGTAACCCGCTGACTTGTCCAGCAAGGAAGAGGCTTGCAGCAGTTAGCTGCAGTGTGTTCATGTCCCTCATCTGGTGGGCAGCTATGTGAAGAATCCTGGGTTTCTTTACTTTGTCTTTTGGGGGTAGATGTGCTACAAAAGGTTGCCCTGGACAAAAAACCACCCAGGCTTCAGCCTGAAAGATGGGATGATGCCTCTGTTCTCTCAAGGAGCCACAGTGAGTGTGAAGAAATTAAAGTCGTATGCTGGTGCTGGAGGCTTGTGATGGCTTTTGCTACTATCAAACACAAAATACCAGTTCTGTATGGTTATAAAAAGGCTTTCCAACTTTAGGACCTTGCTGCTTTAAAATAAAGGCTCCCATGATTTGTAAGCAATCATCCCATTTAATTCCTTTTCTAGGAATCTTTAGTCTCCAGCCTTATAAAATAAACTTCATTTTTCTTCTGCTCTCATTGTTCTTCTAGCACCCAGCATGTCTATGACTAGTTCATTTTTGTGACAGTGATGTTTCACTGTTCTTAGATGCAGCAGTTTTCCTCCGTTGCTTACATTTGCTCTCACACTATATGTGCTGTCAGCAGGCATATCTTCTCCCAGCCATTACTTAGACCACGATGTTTAATTTTGCGTAAAATCTTCATTCCTTCTGTCACCCCACTACCCATTTTCTGTATTGTCTTATCTTTTGAATGCTGAGCTTTCTTAATCAGTTTGAATATAGAATCACAGAATCATAGAATAGTTAGGGTTGGAAAGGACCTTAAGATCATCAGTTCCACCCCCCTGCCATGGGCAGGGGCACCTCCCACTCACCTGAAACTAACTCTAAAATATTTCTTAAAAGTCTGAGTGACGATAAAGCATTTAATAAAATTTTGTTTGCAGAACCCATAGTTGGTCAGTTTTTAATTGGTCCTGGAAACTGCATTCAAAGAACTGACCTCTTATTGTGTGTATGGTCTTGAGGAAAATCTAGAAGAGGTGAACCTTACCAGCACTTTACTGCTGGGAGGTAATCTCAAGTTTGGTTCTATTTTGGTCTTTAAACTGTCTTTAGTAGTTAAACAGCACAAACTTAAATGAGGTGACTACGCTGGGGAAAAAGTTGCTTTGCATGTAAACCCAAAAGCTTTTGTGAGAAAGAGGAAGTGTTGTTGTCTACAGTTTAGTAAATAGATGTGTGTGTTTCTGGTCTCTTTTTTCCTCCCAGAAAGTAGCACTTCTCATTCCCTTGCTTCCAGTTGCTCTATTATACGTTTCCTGTCTTTTCAATATTTAGAAGGCTTCTTAATTTTAAATAGTAGTTTGCTCAACCGAACTCACTTAGTAGACCAAAAATGAAGAAAGTACCTGTAATCTGGGAGAATATTCTTTTAGTAATTTGGCAATTTCAGGCTCCAGGTACATAGCAAATAATTTCGACTAGTCGTTTATTGGACTTCTCTTAACACTTTTCCAGCAACAGCGTACATATTGCTTCTACAGTTTTAATGTGATTAAAACAATTCTAATAGGCTGCATAGCAAGCTGAGGTCTTGATAGGCATTGTTGTATTTAAAATATAAATGTATTTATTTAGAATAAGTTCTAAAAATACTTCAAAATCCATTTAGCTGAAAGCATATTCTGAGGTTTGGGTGGTTTTATTTTGCCATGGTTAGCCAAAAGCTATGTTCAAGAGTAGCTGGATTAGGGGGAATTTTCAAGTGGTTGTGCTGATGTGCAAGAGCTTTGTGATGCTGAAAAGGGGCAGTATCCACTAGCCTCTTCCTAGTTGCTCACTTCTGCCTCTCTCATCTGAGCCTTTCCTTGGGGAGCCAATGTAGCTCACTAAAGCAACAGAGAAATATTAGTGGTTTTGCTACTTTTGTTGTCTGTTAACATTAGTTGAGATCAGTGGAGTTTCAAATAAGAGTTGAACTGGTGTAGGAGAAGGAGTGTAGAAGAGCATGAACTGGAACAAAAAGCAGGACTGCCAGTTCTACATGCACTGAACTGTTAAATTGGCTTGCCTTGCTGCTGCTCGTTTGTGAAGCCTCACAGGTAGGGTTGCTCACATGGTATAAGAGCATGTGAAGTGCGCTGTGAGTGGTTTGAAGAAGGATGTCTGTGAAGAGCCATTGAAAATTCATCTGATTATGTTTTCAGAATAATTTTTTTCCTCCCTTTTCCCTGTTTTCTATGTCTTGTTCCATAAAACCTTCTGTAGCCATTGGAGTCTGGGTAGCATCCACTGAGCCCCACCTTCCTGAATATGATCTAGTGAGACTGTATTGATGTAAGTTTCTTGATGGCAGAGCTACTCTATGTTGCTCTTGTGAACTCAGCCTTTCTTACAAATTGTATTCTACTTAACAATGGTGATAAATTTTCAGTGTGGATCTTGCCCAGGATCCTGCTTCTGCCTGTAGCCCTAAGCAAACTGCATAAAACCAGGATAAGTGTATATATGAGGCTTAACCTGATTCCTTTCCCGAATCCAGCTATTCTTGTATCAGGAATTTCCCAAGTCTGGGGCAGCTTGTCTCCAGTACTTTTTAGTAGACTCCTTCCAAGGACTAAACCATTTTTTCCCTTTAAGCTCCTATAAATGCTTTACATCCTTTAGCGAGGTCCACGTTTGCTTTGAACATCTAGTCTTGACTGAAAGGTCACTATTACACAGATGTTGAATATATGTGCTTATAGACCGCAAAAGCGGAACTTGCCTGTTCACTTGGCCGTTGAATCTCTAGTGGCATTCAGGAAATAAAACCTTAACAGAAAGGTTTCCATGTGGAAGCTCTGCCAAAACACAATCTGGAGGGATAGTTGTGGAATTGAGTTCGCAAGATAGACTCCAGCTTCATCACCGTATCTGATAAATTGTCCATTCCACTGAGATCAAAAAATTGAAGATTAGAATGGAAGAACACAAATGCTTTGGTGAGTCAGTCAGCACGAGAGGGATGAAAACCAGAGGAACTGTCTTGGGATGAGGCCAAGCAAACGCTTCAGTTACTTAAGCAAGCCTTTTTCATTTCTTTTATCAAGAGTTTTATTGCATTCCTCCATGTTGTGTTGAAGGAATTGTACTGCACAATCTTATACCAGTGTTGGGTATTTTTGTCGTCATGCACAGCTCCAATAGAAATAATATTGCCAACACAGTTGAAACTACATTTGCGTAGTTTCTGCAAGTTTCTTAAGACTCCAAATATTGTGTTTTTTGTGTGTGAATGCAACTCTTATTCTATGGAGAATCTGGTCAGGGCTGTTCCGCAAGGGAAGTATTTTTAGATTGTAATTCAGGGAATCTGCCTACACCAGACTTGGAATGTCTCTGAGACTCTCTTCTGTTCTTCCCCTCCCCCATCTACCCAATATTTAGATCATTTGTGGTTTCTTCACTACTTTGAAACTTTTTTTCAGAACACTTGCACCTGCTTGGTTTTCAGTAGCACAGACAGCAAACCAGATGTGTGCAGCTGCATTAGTTCATGTCTGCTCACTCTGTGCTGAATGTAGTGCCTCCTTATTAAATGACTTGGTAGTTGCAAAGCTTTTCAGTGATGCTCTGAATTTCATTTCCCCTTTTTTCAGCCGACCTGACAATATATAGAGATATTTTGTTATATTATTTGTATCTAAGAACCCCTTTTTCTGTTTCGGCAGTTTGAAGGAAACCAAGTTGTATTCCTGTGTTCCTGTGCTTTGTTGGCATGCTAATGTCTGTAAATGTGGTGGCTGAGAAAAATGATATATTATTGTATTCTAATGGGATGAAGGCACGAAGTTCTGAACAGAAGTGGCATAAATATAGACATTGATATGTGTGCGTTGTTTCCTAGAAATCAGAGAAAATGTCTGCATATTTGATCCAGTCTTGGTTGCTTTCTTGAGCTGCAGGGAGGGTGAAGAACTTGATTTTGGCCGACTTTAGCTTTGGTATCTGTGTTCTGATTCCTGTGTAAGCTTTTGTGGGGCTGTACTTTTGTCTTTTCAGCTAGTCAAATTCCTCCTGATTACATTTGCTTCACACTGGCTTTAGGATAATGCTTAAGTAGTTCTGCCTTTTTGATCTGCTTGCAGGGCTTATTGGGATGATGCCCCAAGTGTAACTCCAGTAAATACTGACAACTTCTTAGAAGTTCAGCTTTTTTTTTTTTTTTTTTTTTTAAATATATCAAGGTTATCAAGAATACTTGTGGTTCAGGATGTTTCTTAGCATCAGTTCATCTCTGGAGCAACTCATCATTAGCATCTGTTTGCATTTTCAGGTTTCTTCAGAGCACTTATCCTGGCAAAAAATGCAAAAGGATGCTAACGATGAGTTATGCCAGTGGGTCCAAGACTTTTTTCTTAATCAAATCATTTGCATCAACAAGAGCATCAGCAGCAGAAATAAGGAAGTCGTTATCCCATCCAGCACTTGTCAGGCTACACCTCGAATACTGTGTTCAGTCTTTGTACCCACTATACAGAAGAGATGCAACAGGCTGGAGAAGGTCCAGATAAGAGCCACAAACATGTTCAAAGGGCTGGGAAGCCTGGCAGGTGGGGAAAGGCTAAGAGAACTGGGTTTGTTCAGCCTTGAGAAAAGGAGGCTCAGGAGATACCTTATCATCATGTTCTAGTATTTAAAGGGTGGCTACAATGATGGAGACTCTCTTTTTACAAGGAGTCACATGGAAATGATGAGGGGGAACGTGCCCAGGTTACTCCTTGGGAGATTCCATCTGGATATGAGAAGAAAATCTTTCACAATAAGAAAAATCAGCCACTGGAATTATCTCCCCAGGGAAGTGGTAGATTCCCCTGTTTTGAGCATTTCTAATTGCCCTGGATTCAGCAATATCAGTCATTTTCTCTCTTTCTTAGTAGCTGGTGCAGTGCTGTGGTTTTGACTTTCAGTCTCGGAACAATGCTGATAACACCAATGATTTTCGTTGTTGCTAAGTAATGTTTACTCCAACCAAGTCTTTTCTGAGTCTCATGCTCTGCCAGTGAGGAGGGAAGGCCGGGAGGAAGCAGAGACAGGACACCTGACCCAGACTAACCAAAGAGGTATTCCATACCACAGCATGTCATGCCCGCTATATAAACTGGGGAGAGTTACCTGGAAGAGTTAGATCGCTGCTCAGGTCGGGCTGGGTATCGGTCAGCAGGTGGTGAGTGGTTGTATTCTCTTCCCTTGTTATCTCCCTTGTCATTATTATTATTATTGGTGGTAGCAGTAGTGGGTTTATGTTATACCTTAGTTACTGGACTGTTCTTATCTCAGTCCTGGGAGTTACATTCTTTCGATTCTCCTCCCCATCCCTTTGGGAGTGATGGGAGGAAGAAGGGGGAGTGAGAGCAGCTGCATGGTTCTGAGTTACTGGCTGGATTTAAACCACAACACTAATATTCAGTTGGACAGGGTGCTGGGATATCTTGTCTAGGTCATGCTTTGCTTAGAGAGGTTGGACCAGATGATCCTGGAGCTCCCAAGCTGGTATTCTATGATTCTATGAAGAATAATTATCAAACTTTTCAAGTACCATATGCAATTACTGTGCTTCTGCCAACTCTGAGTTTTGAAAGAACCTGTGGGATAATTAGGAAATGTGGACATAGAGAAATTTACACCAATAGTAATAAAGGTATGTATGACTAGAGTCACTCAAGCTCCACCTTGAAGGTGAAAATAAT
>JAOEHX010044728.1:0-13387 GCA_025448015.1 Bolborhynchus lineola
GACCCCACTCCCCAATGTTTATGGAAATGGTCTTTTAAAGACGACCCAAGGGGATTGCTGGGAAGCGATTTGCACACAGGGATACAGATTACACATGGCTCCCGCGGCGCACACATCCCTCTACCTATGGTGTCCCCCCACCAGGGTATCCATCACCCGCCTAGCAGTGCCATGGATCTATCACTCATCCATCCACCTACACCAAGCATCTTCGATTTGCTTGTTTATCTCCCTGACACGTTTCTTTTGCCATACAGTATTGCACGATCGCGTCTATTTGCCTCTTTGGCTATACATCATCTAGCTGTGGGGTCTCTCTGGTCCATCCTTTCATCTTTGCTGAGCTTGTCCCCTTACTTTTTCCCAATGCCTGCCTTGTTGCCGGACACCTGCAAGCCAGCAGGCAGTGATGGGATGGTTGCTGTCAAGCTGTCCATCCTCAATGCCTCTTCGAGGTCCTGTTGGCCATTTGCATGATGCTTGTTGGAAAGTTGGTGTGAAAAACTGCTGCTTGGTTGTTTACACAAATTGAGTCCCTCTGGAAAAACAAGGTTAATGGGATTTTAACCAGGCGAAGGCAGGCAATTCAGGAAGTGATTGAGCCAAACCCTATTCCAATATCACATAGGTGCCAGCCTGCCATCATTGTCCTTACCTAGGAGAACATGCCTCTCCCAGTGTCATCTCTGACACTCATGTGCATGAGGAGAAGGTTATTTCCCTGACAGCATTCCCTGGTCCCATACAGAGCCTTGAGTGTCAACCAGACCAGCTCAAGGCCAGAGGAGCAAGGTGTGGGGCAACTGCCTGGCTCCATGCTCAGTGGTTTGGGACTGGAAGTGAAGAAGAGCCCTGAACTGCTTGCATCCAGCTGGACCTCTCACTTGGGAATGATGCTAATTCAATTAATCCTGCACTGGAAGGATTCCTCATACATGTGGGAATGAGAGGAAAGGGCTGGTGCACCTAAACATGGGGCTGGGGGGTTCTTTTAGGGGGTAATGCCACTTGCTTTAATGAAAGACATTTTTGCTCCTGCTACACCTGCATCCTTAGACCAACACTACCTGTGCAATGCTGCTACTATCACACTTTGCATCTTCCCAAGTGTGATTTCACCCCATAAAAATGGTGACTTCAGGACTTACGCTGACAGAACCACACTTTTTTTAACAAGCTACCACTGGTGCAACCTCTCCCCCTGACTATTCCTCCCCATCACCCTGCTGAGGAGTGAAGGGCAATGTTAGCCCAAGAGAACATCCCTGGCCAGTCCGTATGACTGGGCTTATTTGTTCTCCTCAACACAGGCCCTGGCATCCCAGCCATCCTTTGCTGGAGAGTGGAGAATGTTGTCACCTCCTTTGGTCTAGGAGCCATAGGGAACTCATAGGGTTGACTGCAAAACCATATATATGCAGTTGAGCCCCAGTAGTGGGAGTTATAGCTGGGGCATGAACAGCCTTTTGGCTCTGTCTTGAAGGGATTTGTTCTTCTGGCAGTGTTCAAGGCCAGGTTGGACAGGGCTTGGAGCAATCTGGTCTAATAGAAGGTGTCTCTGCCCATGGCAGGTAGTTGGAGCTGGATGAGCTTAAGGTCTTTTCCAGCCTAAATCATTCCATTCCTTGAGAATAAGTCCTGTGGTTCTCAGGAGTGGCAGCCATGCGATGAGTGGTGGTGATGCTGACACGTGTCTCCTTGTCCCTCTCAGAGCTCCCGCCTCTCCTCCTTGAAGGAGTTTGCTGGTTCTCATAGGAAGAAGATAGCTCTGCAAAGTAGCAGCCAGAGGGTTCTGTGGGCATTGCCTGGTGCATGGAGCTGCTTTAGGCAAAGCCAATATAATGATTAACTTTGGTGGTATTGCTCTAATTCCTCTGGGTAGGAGTGGAGGGAGATGGGGGGAGCAGAGGTGATTTCACATGAGCATGAGTTCACTAAAGTCTGAGCTGTGCCTCAGCTACTTCTGTGTAGCAGAAAGCTTCCATGTTTCAAAGACAGCTCCTTATTTTGGTGATCCCCCTTACTCCTTCATACCCTCAGGGCTGGAGGTTCCTTTGTCTCCCAGGGGATGCTGATGTGAGTGGTGGGTGCTTGGAACTCCCTGCACATGTCCTCAAGGTGACCCACAGCAGTGTTGGTTTGGACGGGGAATGACCTTTGGAGGGGAAGAAGAGCACCTCCAGCCTGTGCTAGGATCAAGCTGCACAGGATCAAGGCTGTGTCTACTGGGGAAGAGCCAAAGGAAACCAGATCAGTGGAGCATGGGAGATGCCCAGAATAGATCCGTGTCTGGACCTGTGCCTCATGGTGTCCGTCCATAAGACCTGCCTGGCTGCTGCCCCATCCCAGCGAGGGGCTCCCCCATGTGCAAGAGTCCTGCAGAAGTGCAGTGACCCTGCTCCATGGCTGTGGTGGCTCTCTGGGTCTGCAGACACCCCCGATGTGTTCTCTGATGGATGCAAAGCCTAGGAGAGCAATCCCATAGAGAGAACTGAGCTCAGACTGAAGGAATGGAATTTGATTTAGCCATTTGAAATAGAATTTGATTTATCAGGATTAATCCTAGTGAATTTGGGTGGAAGGAAGTGTGGAAGCAGCCCTTGGCTATGCTTGGGGGCTAAATGTGTTCATCATCGTGGCCTCCAGAGTATCTGCCAAGTGCTGCTTTGCACTCTGCAGCGCCAGGACTTGTCCAAACTGAGCTTTCTCTTCCCTTTTTAGTCCACTTTTCATATTTCTCCTATTTCTTCTATTGCTTGCAGTGCCCTGTGCCAGTGCAGTGTAGGACAATGCACAAGGAAGCCAAATGAATCAGAGAAATAAGTGGAACTTTGTGGAACAGAGCAGTACAAAAATCAACCACAGATTAAGAATCCTGCCCAGAAAGGAACAGGAAGCTTCGATGAATGATTAGAGGAGAAAAAGAAGAAGCAAACCCATCCCAATCGGAATGCAAAGCACCCCATCCCTGGCTGGGTTACTTGGCTTTGCCCATTCCTGGGATTCTCCTGGCTGTGGCCTCCAGGTGATGAGTTTCTCACTTCATAGTTTAGGGAGCACGTCCCTCTGGCCTGCAAGCTGTCATGGTTCAAGTGCATTAAGCTTGATCCAGCACCCAGTGATGAGTGATTTCCATTTCATTGGCTCTCAGATTACCCTGAGATGTGGGGGTGGCTAAAAACATCCCTGGGTTGGGGTATTTTGACTTTCCTGTTCCAGGATTGAAGTGCAACGTGTCCGAAGGATGGATCCTGCTCCTTCACTGGGCAGTTGTGATAACAGCCCCAGGGAGATGACCCTGAACCATCAGCAATTTGTATTGCACTGTGATGGCTCCAAGTCCTTCTCTGAGACATGCAAGATTTTGCACCACAGCCTGAATTGGGATGTGTAGTGCAGTTATAGGTTGCTTGGATCTGGTCTTGGGTTGCTTATGGATATACCTGTGGATATACTGTGCATGTGAGGCTGGGTGTGCAAAGCCATGCATTTTCAGCACAGGAACACTTAAAGCAAGTGCTTTAAAGGTTGCATCGGGCTTAATACTGCCTTGTTTGCCATTGCTGCTCTGTTTGCCATTGCTGCCCTGTTGTCACTGCTGCCCTGTTGCCACCACTGACAGGTCTGAATGCCCCATTCAGGATAAGAAAAGGGATTCTGACACATGAAGAGAAGCAGCACCCTTTAAGAACACATCTGAGCTGTCTCTGTCACAGCAAATATCATCCTCATCCTGCAAACACACTCACAGGCATCACTGTGCATCCCATGCAGGCGCATGCACGCATATGAATGTACTACCCCTGTTCAGTGACAGCCACGTACCCAAACCGAGAGCCTTCACCCCTCTCCTCCATCTGCTTGTGTACCCTCTCCTTTTCCTAAGAAAATCTTTCTCTTTGGGTTTCTTCAGCTTTGCAGCCTTTAGGGGTCACTCCTAGCAAGATTTCCATCATTTCCCTGCAGCCTCACAAGGTGGAAATGTCCTGTAAGAGCCGGCTGTGCATCAGGATGCCTGCTTTTCCAGCATGTTTTATGCTGGGTGACCGCAGTTTCTAGCTGCACCAGTGATACCCAATGGTAGCTTTACCTGGGCATGATCCTTCCCTTCTCTTTGGCACTGGGTCTCTCCCTGTGCCGTGCTTTCTTTACATGGGTGGTAATGCTGTATCAGCAGATGTGATGAGGAAAGAGGCAGACAGTGCTGTGCTGGGAACTGCATCTTCCTCTGACCCCCGAAACTGAGTTCGAAAGGTGAAAAGCCCATGGCATGCAATGTGGCTGTGGCTTTGGGCTGAAAACTATTGCACTTCCTCTCTGAGAACTTCTCCCCAGCCTCCATTGCTGCATTTGGGCCCACTAAAATGGGGTGCACTGATTGGAAAGGGAATAGCAGCTCAGATCATGCATCCTTATTCCTTTCCCTATGTGCAGTGAGGGCAGGGATTCACCTGCTCTCTCCCCTTGGTGGCTGCCATCAGCTGCATCCATAGTGACCATACAAACAGCATCAGAGAATGTTGCTGGGCACTGGAACTCCATCATCTGCTCTGCTCCGTTGGACCCAGGCCAGAGGATGCTGTCTCCAGTGATTTGTGAGCATGAGCCAGGTATCTGGGTGGGCTGAGGACTGTTTGCAATGCGCAGCACAGAGATAACCACGTTGTGCTGGAAGGGAAGAGATCTTCAGTGTGGCTACAGGATGCTCCATGCCATATAGTCCTAGCTCTGTTTAACTGGGAAGCATGGATCTCTCCCTTGTGCACAAGAAGCGGTGCCTGGATCAGCATCACTGTGGCTCTTTGGGGCTGTGCAGGTGTGCTGCCATGTGTGGTTTCCTCTCTAGGAGGTACAGCAGTCCCTGTATGCTACAAGATAATGCAGATTGTTGTGTCTTTGCATTGAGAAGATCCCAGGTTACCTCCAAAAGTAGGCAAGCAGGGGTTTGAAGTGAGAAACAGACTGTAGTACCCAGAGGACTAGAGTTGGCAGCTCCAGATAGGATTAATTCAGCAGAGCTTTCATGCTGCAGCCAGCATCAGCATTCCCCATCCCTGCTTATCCTTCTTTCCCCCTGAATCAGAAGCACCCCAAATCCCTCATGGGATGGTTATCAGCCCTTGGGAAGCAGTTGGCATTGCTTTTCTACCCTCAGTGGTGTTCAGACAAACAGAGATCCTCTCCAGCTCCCAGGCCTTTGGCCCCAGTGATGCCAATGGGGTTGTTGGGTGCAGAGCAGATCCCGTTGGTGAGAGGAAGAGGACACAAAGCCAGTGTTTGCCCCGGGAACCCTATTGATTGGATTTCCTGGACAAGCCAAAAAGCCCAATAAAGTGAATTGTTCAATAATGAAAAATAGACAATTGGACTCTATTAAGTGCCTGAGCCAGCAGCCAGCCTGAGTGCATTAAGGGCCCTGGCTCAGGGCCCCTGCTTGCTCGCAGAGGAGAAGTGGCTGTGGAGCAATGTGTAGCCAGGAATGCTGGTACTAGTACCAGTTTGCCAAGGACATTTTGGGCTGTCCCATACCCTGGGAGTGAGGCAATGGCAGAGCTCCAGGTCTGGCACAAGAGCGCTGGAGTGCAAAGGGGTCTGCAGGAGGGATGAGGACAGATAACTCTGATGTGCTACGGATGTGCTACAGGATGCTGAAGCCCTGCAGTAGTGTAAGTAGGGACAGTGAGACAGGGTGTGAGGTTTAATAGCTTTAGAAACGGAGCATGAATAGGGAGACAAGACAGAGGGATAAGAAAGGAGTATGTGTGACTGCTGGCTTGCTCACCTTCGATATTGTAGGTAGATTGACCATCCCTTCTGGATGGGTGACTGCAACCCCGCTGCACCGCTCCAGCCCTGCCTTGCAGTGCAGAATGATCTATCTGCAATCCCTGAACCCCCTTTCCCTCCAGGATGAAACCTTAGGTTGGTGCAGGGATCTCTGACTGTACCCCTTTGGAGCCTGATGTATTTTGTGCCTCCTGCATGAGGAGGTATCTGCTGCTGGAGCCTTGCACATCCTGCTGCCAGGTCCCCGACCCTGCTTGTGTAAGCAGATCCCTGCAGCTCGTGGCTTGTTACGCTTCCCAGCACAGTCTGTGCCGGTTAGTATGTACCTCCAGGAATTTGGAGATGCTCCTTCCAACAGGGAGGCCCCTGGGTAAGAGATGGCATCTTCTCTCCATGACGTAAGCCCTTGCCAAGCCAAATAACTCCATGCCCTGGGTGCTTTGCAAAGGGCTCTCACAGTGCATATCATAGAATCATTTAGGATAGAAAAGACCTTTAAGATCATTGAGTCCCCTACTGTCAAACTGATCACACCATGCAGTTTTCACCCTTCTCCATTCGGGACCTCATAAGGATGCTCTACGTCACTGTGGTGGGATGCGCAGGAACGGTGGGGCTGAAGTGTGCACCTTGTGGTTGGGATACTGCATGTGCATAGATCCATGCATTGGACACTCCCTTGCTGCAGGGCTGGTGGTAACCCTGGGGGAAGCCCATATCTGGGGGCTGAGCTCAGTGTCTTCCCAGCAGGAGGTGGTGATGCATTGGGTGTTAGCCCTGGGTGCCAGCCAAGGTGTCTTCTATCAGTGACCGGGGACCTGGTGCTGCTCTTGGGGTGAGGAAGCCAAGTGCCTTGCAGGAAGGGAGGGCTGGGGCACAGAGAGGGCGATATATGAGAACCAGGCATGGCTTGCCCCCGGCTCCCTGCACCCCAGCAATGGAGGGCAGCCCCAGGGGGAATGCCTGGCTGGGATGGACTTGCCAACCAGGCCAGGAAGGATGTACACCTCCCTTCCCCAGCGCTGGGAAATGATTGAGAGGGCTTTTGTATGGCCTGGAGCCAGCTGGGCTCTGGAGGGTGGCCTGGAGCAGCCTTCCCCCTTGGGTCAGCCACATGTCATGGTTGGAGACCAGGTTTTCCCTGCAAATACCCCTTGCTCTCATTGCTGGATCCCATGGGCTCCCTTCAATGCTTTTCTTTCAGGGTCTTGCCCTGCTTTCTGCAACAAACCTTGTTCCCTGGTGCAGGATGTCCTGCAGGATGTCTGGGACTGCCTGTGAAGTCCTTACCGGACACACTGGAATGTGCAAGCTGTGCTTTGGGTCTGTGCTCTGCAGTCTGAGCAGTGAAGGTGGCTGCTCCATGCGCTGAGTGCTTTGGGGACAATTTAGAATCATAGAATGGTTTGGGTTGGAGAGGACCTTAAGATCATCCAGTACCAACCCCCTGCCATGGGCAGGGATGCCTCACACTGGACCATATTGCCCAAGACCCTGTCTAACCTGACCTTGAACGCTGCCAGGGATGGAGCATTTACTACTTCTATGGGCACCCTGTGCCAGTGCCTCAGCACCCTCACAGTGAAGAACTTCTTCCTTTTATCTAATGCATGTACCAAGGAGAGCAAACTCTTCCCAGAGCATCTCCAAGCCTCACTACCCAGGCTCGTGCTTCCTTGCTGCATTCACTTAGTTAACTTGCTCTTTCATTTTCTTAGTACACAAACAGTCCCAATCCAAACCATGTCCTCATCCTGGGTATGGACTCTTATGTAGCTTCGTTTTGAAAAGCAGATGTTTCCCTCTAACTGTAGCAGTGTTTAAGCCAACTCATTAAATTTGGGCTGTCCTATAGCTGACTCTATACTGGAAATACGCCCAGAAGTCTCCTCCTTTCACCCTTTTCCTCTCTCCAGCACCTCTGTGTTGTCTCTGTTCAATGGGGTCCAGCTCAGACGATGATGTTTTCCTGCAAAGATCTTTCTATGCACTAAGAAGGTTTTTATCCCCATTCCATTCCTTGCTTTTTCCCTGTGCAACTCCTTTTCTATGTTCCAGGAGAAGTCTTGTCTCTCCTTCATGAGATGTGCCTAAGGTTTTCATAGAATGGAATCGTAGAATCATAGAAACACAGAATAGTTGGGGTTGGAAGGGGCCTGTAAAGGTCATCTGTTCCAGCCTCCAAACCCTCTTCTTTTAGCTAAATTGTTACTTAAGGAAAAGCTCTCCATAAGATTCCATCTTTCTTATGTTTGTCTCGAGGAGCTCCACATACAGATTACTAGCACCCTATCTGTGCAGAGGTCTGTGTGACAGCGAAATTACAGCAATGTGCTTGGTGAAACCTCTTGGCATCTTGATGGCTCTATTGCCTAGTTAAAGAAACGTCAGGGATGAATGCATGGGTCATCTGGATTCTCACATTCAAGGGTTTCATTTGGGTTAAAGTAAGCCCCAAATGAATCACTCTTGGCTCCTTCTATGGTCAAGGGTGAGAGATGAGTGCCTCCATCACCCCATCCTCAGACTTGAATTCACAGGTCATAATTTCATAGAAAGGTTTGGGTTGGAAGGGGCCTTAAAGCTCCCCCAGTTCCAACCCCCTGCCACAGGCAGGGACACCTTTCACTAGAGCAGGATGGTCCAGGCCCCATCCAACCTGGCCTTGAGCACTGCCAGGGATGTGGCAGCCCAGAGAAGGGCACCCTGTGCCGGCACCTCAGCACCCTCACAGTAAAGAACTTCTTCCTTATCTCCAACCTGAACTTTCCCTGCTTCAGTTTGAACCCATCACCCCTCGTCCTATCCCTGCAGTCCCTGATGAAGAGTCCCATATGTAAGCAACACTGCCTTTTCCCTCCAGAATAATGACTTCTGCAGTAACCGCCTGTGCCCTCACCAGTCCTTTGTATTCCTGCACAACCCTCCCTCAAGCAGCAAGTGTGAGCATCTCTATCCAGCGCACAGGGATATCTAAAATCCAGGTGCCCCGAAGTGAGTGCATTCACAAGGGTCATTTTCCAACTCTGCAGATGCTAAATTGTGCTCTGCTGACTGCTGGAAAACCTCTCCCTCCTCCCTTCCAATCCATGCCCAAGTTTTGCAACAGCAGCAAATCCCCTGATCACCCTCCGATGCTGGAAGCAAAGCCCTCCCCAACTCAGAGCACCAAGAAGTGTGCACACAGCCAGCTCTGCAGAACAGCAGCTTCCCGATATCCCTCTGCTCCCCTCTGTGCTGGGGAGCTCCGGGCAAGTGCCATACTTCTGAGCCAGTCTCTTTCTTTAGGTCCTAATTCAGGGCACTTTGCAAAAGGATTAGTTTCTGTTTGAAGGGGTTTTTTCATGCTCAGGGAGTGTATCTAGGCAGAAGAAGCAGGTTAAAGGAGAGAAAAACCTTGCAGGTCCCTTCCTATTTTCAAACTGGCAGCCTGGGATGGTAACAGTGGGACCAGGCTTGCATTGGACCAGGTCTTGTGGGCTCGATAGCCCCAGGATCACTGCTGGGTAAGGCACAGCCCAGGTCCAGCTCTGTATGGGAACATTTTGTCTCTTGTTGCTCCGTATGTCTGAGTTAATGCTGGTACAGCTCATGGTGAGTACCATGGGGCACTGAGGTCTCATCTCTCTCCTCATTTTTGTCCGCGGACACAAAGACACTTGGGGATTCACCATCTCTCATCCAGAGGTACAGATGTGACTTCCAGGCCCCTTCATCTCCTTTCACCCTCTGCCTTTGCCTGGCTGGGAGATATCTAACCCCACTGTTGCTATTCTATTTCCAGTCCCTATAAACTCCACTCTGGCTTTGGAGGCAAGTGCATGGTACTGTTCATTTTGGTACTGCCGAATTCTGCCTTGCATCCTACATCCCACTGACTCCATCCATGTGGCCTCTTGGGACAGCTCCAAACTGCCTCTTAGGAACAGCCCCATCCACAGTGCCCTTCAGCAATGGTGTTGGAGATGTTTTACATAGTCCCAGCTCCCAGCTCTTCCATGCTTTGCAAGCCAAGATGGCCACTTTTTCCAGCAGTTCTTCCTGAAACACGGAGAGAGACCCATGTTCTTGGACAGGTCTCATGGCCTTAAGCTGTATCATGAACCTTTTCACTGATCTCCATCAAGTTTAAATCCAGTAGCAAGCCCATACAAGCTCCATGGTTTGCCTTGTTGTTGGCTTCTGGTGCAGGTTCCTGCCTTGAAGTCTTTCATCAAGACCTTGCACTAGCTTAGGATAAAGGTCTGCATTTCCAAGGACAGCTTTACAGTCTGTGCCCATTAAGCTGGCCATGAGAAGTCCACTTCCATATTCTTACAGATGTCTCCTCATTTGGGCTCTGAGTTTAGTGCATGGCCTGTTCATATTATGCAATAGAAAGTAAAGCAGAGGGGTCTGGTGGGGACCAGGAGCAAGGTAGGAGCATCAGGCTGGGGCTGAGCTTGGAGGAGTAGGAAGACAGGGACAGGTAAGCCCCATGACACACCAGTTTGGGTACCAACACATGGGTACATTTGTGCTCCAGTGGGCTGGGCTGATGGAAGGGGCTCTATCCTTACAATAACTGCTCTGCCAGGGAAAATAGGGCTTCAGCAGGGATCAGATACATTAGGGCGTAACTTTCTGATCAAAGGCTCTCCAAACACCACTGGCTCTGCAAGCTGTGATTGCAGAGGGACCCCAGGGCTTGTGGCTCTGAGGGAGACCCCAACACTGAGTCCAAGCAAACCCATCCCCACGCCATGGGCAGCGCCACTCACAGTGTGCCAGGGGACTCTACAGTATGTGCCCTGCTTGTGTCTGTGCTTTCTTGCTTCTCCCAGCTCCTCTGCTCCTTCTACATTGCCCCATTGGACTCAAATATTCCTAATCCCAAGGAACACTCCCAAGGGGGAACCTTGGTCTAGGCTGTCCTGCTGCTTATCTGGCCTTGCCATTTGCTGATTTCCACAGTGATTTCTGTGTCATCTCCCTCATTCTACCCCAGTCTGCAGTGATTTAATGCTGGTGGAAAGCATCA
Source organism: Bolborhynchus lineola (assembly GCA_025448015.1). Lineage (NCBI taxonomy): Eukaryota > Metazoa > Chordata > Aves > Psittaciformes > Psittacidae > Bolborhynchus > Bolborhynchus lineola. Next base: position 10,808 of record JAOEHX010044728.1, read on the forward strand.
TTACACCACAGCATCTTCTCCATGGCCACCACCAGCCCTGTCTGATCCTCCAACATCCACAATAGCATCCTGAATTCGTACAGGAAAGCTTGACTAAACTAACTGCTGAAAGCTTGACTAAACTGCCTCAAAAGTGCTGCCTTTGGCCAAAACTGCCTTTAAACCGTCAGCTCAAATCCCTACAGCCTTACAGCCATGGAATGGCTCCATCAGGTGAGCATTTTCTCACCTTCCTCCTGCTTGAAGGGAAGAGCCTTCAGCTTTTATCTGCTTATCTTTGACTAAAGCACCCCATATGCTGGGCAGCCTCTTGTGCTCTCTCCAGCTCACACACTGGAGTGAGTGCAGCCTTGGGTCAAGTGTAATCATTTTTATAGAGCTGGGGATCAATAGCCGCTTGAGATAAATGCTGTGTGTCAGATTCCCCCTCGGATCCTGGAAAGCCAAAGCAACACGACATGAAAGAGCACTTACTATATTACTGCTGCAGGCAGATGGAGGGGCCAGAGCTCCGTGCCAGAAGCTTGGCAGAGCTTCTGTGGTAGGATTCATGCAGAGCCTCTCTGGAGGTAGGGGAGAGCATCCCTAGTGCTGCAGAGCCCTTCCCTCTTCCTGCTTTTCTCTGGCCTGCAGGTCCAGTATCTGAAGGGGGCCTATAGGGATGCTGGGGAGGGACTCTCCATTAGGGACTGTGGTGACAGAACAAGGGGTAACGGATTCAAACTGAAACGGGGGAAGTTTAGATTGGATATGAGGAAGAAATTCTTTTCTGTAAGGGTGGTGAGGCACTGGAATGGGTTGCCCAGGGAAGGTGTGAATGCTCCACCACTGGCAGTGTTCAAGACTGGGCTGGACAGAGCCACCTTGGGTGGCATGGTTTAGTGTGAGGTGTCCCTGCCCATGGCAGGGGGGTTGGATCTGGATGATTGTAAGGACCTTTCCAACGCTAACTATTCTATGATTCTATGTCCCTGGTTTACACAGTGCAAACCTCAGCTGCAAGGACATCAAGGATCAGTGGCGTCATCCCAAACTGATGGGTAAGGTGAGGAAAACATCCTATAGATCCATACAGATTTAACACCATTCTGCTCCCAAATATCTCTTTCGGTTCCTTTGCGGTTTTATAGTCTTTACTTCCTGTTTGGCTCTTACGTTGCTGATAGAAGAGATACAGTCCCCCTCAGCTGAGATTGCCACCTAGATCTAGCCCCTGCAAAGCACAGCTGGATAAATGTCCACAGGAAAACTCTGGGACTACTCTGAGCTGGATAATAATTCTCCTGGGATGGAACTGGATTTATTTTGGGCAATAGATGGTTTCATCTTAGCTTGGGAAATTAAAACTTGTCCTGATAAGATGTAGCATTATAAATTTATGTAGGAGTCAAAGGAATGGATAAACCATGGATCTCATGACTGTCACCCATCCCTGGGTATGTTCCTCCATTCAGTGCTCACCCGTCTTACTGGTTTCCTGCAGTAGTGGCTTCAAGTGTGTTGCTGCAGTAGGAATGCAGGAACTGGAAAAGAGAGACCTTCTCCATGGACATCTATTGTCTTTTTAGATGGGACACTGTAAGGTTGCAGTTAGAGTTAGGATCTGCAAGAGAAGCATTTTACAGCAGCATCCTTTTGAAAGAGAAATTGTTCTCTATTGCAAGACAAGCCAGTTCTCAGCCTTTGTCTGCATCAATCCCATTGCTTCCCAATGGGAATCAGGATGGGGATGTGGGGGACAAGATTCAATTCATATATAAAGCAAAAAAAATGGGTGAACATATTTAAAGTGGCTTAGAGCTCAGGAGCAACTACACACGCAGCCACTTTTCAAAGCAGAAAAGCTTTAGGCAGCCTAAATGCTTTAGGTCTGTATAACTGAGAACTGCAATGCACTGACAACAGCCAGGATGTGTGGGGAACCCATCCATCTCACCTCCATCCATTTCTGGTTAGTTTATCCCTTCACCCATCCATACATCAAACCATTTCGAATCCATCCTCTCGGTGCTGCGGAGGAAGGTTTGACAGGCGGAGAGGGAAAGTGCCAGGTCATCACTTCTATTATTGTTGCAAATGAATTTTATGCATGTATATTTAGGTAGGTATATATGACCCACTCCTATTTACTAAAGAAAGACATTTAAATCCATAGGAGCCATCGCTGGGGCCAAGATCTTATGAAACAGAAAAAGTAATATAGAAAAGAGCAGTTCTTCAAGCCCAGAGCCCCCTTCGTGGTCTGTCTCCTTCCACTGCCTCCATGCAGGGGCTTGGGAGGCATTTCCATGCAGATTCCTGGTGGAAAAGGCTAGGATTCACCAGCCTGCATGGGCCACAACTGAGAAAGGCATCCTTGCACCCATGAGACCCATGAACCATGTGCCTGCTCTGATTAAGGCTTTGCATCTCCCAGGCTGTTGTATATCTTAGAATCCTGGAATGGTTTGTGTTGAAGGGACCTTAACGCTCATCTGGTTCCAACCCCCTGCCATGGGCAGGGACCTTCCACTAGAGCAGGGTGCTCCAAGCCCCTGTGTCCAACCTGGCCTTGAACACTGCCAGGGATGGGGCAGCCAC
>JAOEHX010044729.1:0-20144 GCA_025448015.1 Bolborhynchus lineola
CTAGCGGAACGGAGCATTCCGTTCAAGTGGTAATCTTGGTGACATGACGAAAGCTCTCAGTGGCCGGCAGGCGCAGGCGGCCCGCAACGACGAAGTGATCCTGGCCGCGGCCCGGGCGGTGTTCATCGCCGATCCCGGCGCTCCCGCCGCTCCTGACCAGCCCTTTGAAGTCAGTTGCTCTCAATGGTATTTAATGAGGCTGGTTGGAGTGCCCGGCCGGCTATGGGCGTGGGGAAAAGTGGTAAAACAAAACACCAGCAGACCCAAAATTGGGAATATTTCACCAGAGGGATGCAGCCCCCGCTGCGGCGGAGCTGGGCAGGGAGGAAAGGAGGAAGTGAAAGAAAATCCAGACAGAGCACCGAAATAGTTAATAGCCCCTGGATGCATTGATTAGTATTGATGGCTTTGGTAGTTTTAATGGATTTGTTGTTTGTGGGAGGTGGGGAGCTTTTGCCTTGCTTTGAATTCTAACCCCCTGGCTGGGAGCTTGCTCCTAATTGCATGCACAGCATTCCTTCGGAGTGGGTGGTATCACCTTTTACTGCTGCTCCCTTCCACAGGGAAGGCCTGTAAAAAATCCCTTTCATGTGCCCGAAAATCAATACCCAGGGCTCTGGATGGCTGCTGTAAAAACAAAACAAAATCCTGTCCCTCCCCCGCCAAAAAATAATAATTATATATCTATATAATATGTAGGGAGAGAAAGGGAGAAGAAAGAGCCCCATAAGAGCGATCCTGTCCCTGCAGACGCACTCAAGGGGCAGTTGGCTCCTCTTGCCAACCCCAGGCCAAGACACCTTCGAGCCCGTGGAGAACAAGACCCTATTTTCACAGCTGCTGGGGGCACTTTCGGAAGGGGCTGCAGTTGGGATCTGGATGTTTCAGGCTGGTTCTGGTCAATAAAAATGGGTCTGGCTTGAAGATGCCTGCTGCAGTGGCGGGGAGGCTGGAGGGTCAGGAGCAGTGCTTAAGAGGTTAAAAAGGACGGGGTGAGTGGGAAGTTGCAGAGTTATGGGTGGAGTTACCCACACTTTTTAAAAAAGCACAACAGAGTAAACAAATTCATCTTTCAGTCAGTGTCAGGAGGAAGGTGAGAGCGCAGGGGCTGCGCCTGCTGCGGCCAGCGACGGGCTTGGGGAGAGAAAAAAATGAGACATTTTATTAGGAAACTATTAAACCAAGTTTATTTTTCATTCTGCCCCCAAACCGTGCAAAACTGATACCAGTCTAACTTACAAGTGGACTTCATGTTCACTTCTCTCTCTGCTGGATCTTAATTTCTTCAGCACTGAGGGGAGAGTGAGCGATTGTTAAGCGTTTAAAAATCCATGCAAAATAAATCAATGTGTTTCTGCCATCTACATTTCAATTCAATAACATAGTTTTCATAGAGCTATTTCATTAGTATGGAATAACTCACCTGTAAGTAATTACAGCTGACTTGCTTTCTAGCAGAGACCAATACAAGTCCAGAAAGGGGATAAAGGTTTGCTCAGAGAAATACTGCAGAGGTTTGGCATGGCTATGAAAATGAATAGCTATGTTCTCTCCTTAGAAAGCAAGTCATTCTTAGTCATCATTTAAAAGCAAATTCATAGCTATGCCTTGAAGATTCCTTTAAATCTAAAATTAAACAGTAAAGCGCTACTTGCAAATGTCCCATCAGCAAAAGGTAACGTCACTGCACCCAACAGAAAAAAAAAAGCTCCAAAGCAACAAAAAGCCAAAAGTTCCTATAATAATTGTTTGAGAAATCCACCTATCTCAGATTTCACACAGGCTCAAACAGGCAGATAGTTTGTTTGATATTTGTTGTTGTAATTCTGCTTCTTGTTGAAATTGTGTGTTGGCACTGAGTTACATTTGTTTGAAATTAGTTTATCAGTGTAACACTAACTGAAGAATGAGTTTACTGGTTCAAAAGTGCACGACTTTGAAGGAGATAATTTAAGTGGAGCTGTACATGGAAAAAAAACCCATTAGAAGCTTTTTAAATATTTTTTTTCTATCTCCTATTAATAAAATCACTGAGCTTTTATTTAGAGAGAGCTTAATGTGAAATTTTGTTTAAATTGTAGTTCAAATGTTTCCCAATTTTATTCAAAGATTTTTATTTAGCTAAAACTGCCCACACATTTTGTATTAATTGACACTAACATGCAACACTTCTTTCTGTGTTGTCCAGAATACGCAATAAGAAGGTTTCCAGGATGTTTTAGAGAACTCGGGTTTCTTTGTTACAAACCAAATTTTAAATAGAAAGAATATGTCTCAGGATTAGCTAATTCCAGAAAGTTCATCCTTTCACCATGGCACAAGCTTTTGTATGTACAATTTGAAACAAAATATATACAAAATAAAATGCTTTCCTAAAACACTTAGGATGTGCTGCTCCACAAAATTCTGTGGATTGTACTTTAAACTCATTTTGGAACACCAGTTAAAAGGTCATTTTGCTGTACCAAACAATTAAATGTGCTTTCAAAAGGACAGGGAGAGGAGAGAGCTGTGCTGTGAAAGATCTGAAGCAGTTTTTTAGGAGTGCACTGCAGCGACAAAACGTGCACTTGAAAGTGTTTCAGGATCTGCCTCTATTTTAGTGTCAGGAAGAACTTTCAGGTTATTTTAGCTGTTATCTTTTATTGTAAGTTTTTTAAAAGACAATCCACAGAAATGAATCCGAAGCAAAGCCTGGGATTCAGTTGTTCTTTCCAAACCGATTTCTTAGGGGCTTTTCCAAACAGTTAAAAAACCCCCAACCTAAACCAAAGTGTATGACCTGCAGTTCAGAGAGCATGAAAAAAGGACAGTTATTTCCTTCATTCACTGAATTTAGCTTAACAAACAATTTTGGCATTTCATTTGTTTGAAAGCTGCAGCATATTTATCTTCCAGACATTTTAGTGCACTAATCTGTTTGACATTCAGGAAAAGTAACTGAAGCAAAACCCCACCTCTTCATCCCCAGCAGAATTGCCAATTAATATGATTCTGTTTGCCCTGACCAAACGGGAGGAATCAGCAGGGTATTATGGGAGATACATCCAAGGGGTACATCTCACTTCTGAGTTCAGAATTTAATATGAAAATGAATAGTTAGAAAGGTTTTCTTTCTTATGGCGTCTGTAAAATATGTGCTAAACATGGAGATAGTTGTGTGTTTGCTGAGGTGTGAGTGCAGTATTAGCAGAGCTGTTGTTTCTCTGCTAAACGTTGAAAATAGCCTTTCCTTTCCTTTTAACTCCAAAACCCCACCTGTAAACACTTGTGCAGATGCTGCTGGTATATTTAAAAGGAGCTGATTGATACAAATGGAATTATGAAATTCTGGTTTGATTATCAAACATTTTAGTTTGAAAGGCTTGCGAAGCTTCAGCTTAAATTTGGGGGTTTTGGAGGGGTGAACGTGTGGCTATGATCTTGGTTTGACTATCCCATAAACTGTCATTTCAAAACGAAATAGAAAACTGCAGAAAGAAGTATTCACAGTTTTGCTTGGCATGGCTACTGAATTGCATTCTAGAACTGAATTGAAAACTCATTTCCATTGCTTTTAGCTGTTAACCAATATAACTTTGTTTTAAGCTTGCAGCCTCAGTGAATGCTTCCAAAGTTAAATTCAATCTTTGTATTGCTCACTAGCATCAGAGAAGCTTAATTTTAAAAAACATTTATTAAAAACTTTGTTTCAAGATTAATTTCCCCTTGCCTTAAACCTTGTGTGGTTTGCTCTTCTCACAAATCCAAAACAATTAATATTGGCATTTAGTTAAATTATTTTCTCTCAAGCTGTATGCCAATTGTTCAAGTCCATCAAGGATTAGTGGTTCAGCTATATTTAAAACATCACTTTTTACTTCACATCCAGTTTGCAGGCACCTCTGGTTAACTGAGCAGAGCACCTACCTTTAATTATAATCTAACATTCCTCATCACTTCTAATGAAAGATACTGAGCTAGTTAAGCAAGACTTTGTTGGCAAAAGAGGAATAAATGAATAAAGAAGCCCCCGCAGTAATGTTTGTAATTACAGAATTTCCTTGGTTAGTATCTCACACACATTGTGCATTTAGCCACAGGAAAGTGGCGGGTGCTTAAGGTGTAAAAGACTCTTCAGAAATATTTCAGTCAACACTGCTAGCTCTTGAGCATGTTTATGTATGCCTTTCATGTCAATGGGAGGAAAATAGCAATGAAATGTTGGTGTTTATACACATAGGAACTGGTTAGATATACCAATCTGTAGCTGGGAACATTTCTGTGAGAGCTTGAAAGCTTCTTCATGCCAGTTGAAATCTGTACCTGGAAAAAAACCATCCCAGAAGAAGAATGAATTTTTCAATGAGAGCTCAAACCTGTTAGGTGCCTGTGACCAAACCTGGGACAAATTCAGACAAGGTTCACTATAAACGCTTTCTTTGAGAATAGGAGCTTTTTCTGTCGGTGAAGATGGAATTTAGATTGTAGAAGTCATCTGTTCAGATCAAATGGGTAAAACAGTATCTTCCCAAAACATTTTAAAATGTTCCTTATCCACCATGTTGTCTTTGTGACAAAATGATTTTAGTAGCTGCTGCAGGGAATAGGACACTAGCTAACAGAGTGCAAAGGATCCCTGTTTGTCTCAATCTTCTGAGTATCCCTTGTAGTGGACTTAGTCCACAATTAAAACATTTAAATGCATTTCCCCAAATGACATCAAAGACTGTTTAAATCAATATTTGGATGATCAGGGAGCAAATGTTTGAATTTGGAAGGGAAGGGGCAAGTGCATCCTGTGCGTGGTTGCTGTAGGATATCACACATGTTTTAAGGTGGGTAAATGTTGTCCCATGGCAAAGCTGCTGTAGGAAGGCAAGGAAAGGACCACTATTCCAGTGGCAGGAGGATGTTTGAAGGATTTCATGGCTGGACAATTCCAGTAGGCAGAGTAAAACTGGGAGGAATTAACAATGCCTTCAAGGAGGGTTTGTTTTTTTGCTGGGGCAAAATTAACAGGGAGCTAGAGAAATGTGTAAGTGACTGCAGGACAGAATCAGTTCACCAAGTTTTCCAAATAATTGATTTAGTATTACCAATGAAGGGGAAGACTTGGACTTTGTTGCAGAAACCAGAGATAGCAGGTTTTTTTACCTATGCTTAGAAGGAAGCAACTTTGGTACTGCGGATACCACCAAAAGCCCTTTAAGAAGTCAAGAATTCCAGAGAAAAATTGCCCTGTTAAGATCTGGCAGTGGGAACTTTAGGCATCATTTTGTTTAGCTCAGAGAGTTTTTCTCTTCCCCATGTAAAAATTTAAGAGAAGAAAGGTATAGATCAGTTGGGATTAAAACCAAAACTAAAGGTCTACACTGTAAGAACACCTTGATAATACTTAAAATAATCAGGGTTTCTTAAATGAGCATATAAGCTTTGTCTAACAGGGGTTGACTCAAATACAGTGCAAAGTTTGTCTGCTGCTCTTACGTGGCTCTTGACAGACCTATCTCAGCTTCAGTACAACTTTCAGAAGTCAGTAGCATCCTAAAACTGCCATTTGTTAGCCTGCTGGAGTAACCAGCTTTTCTCTGCTGCTCACAAAGAGGACATGCAACCTCTGCTTCCCCATTTCTTATGTGAATTAAGCATTTCATTAAAAGATGCCATCAAAAGAAACCCTTAAAATCTTTAGTCTCATTACGTGACAGGGTATGTGTTTTTATTACAGGCATGTTAAACTATCCTGATCCAAATAACAATCAAGATAACATCTCTAAGCTACATTAATTCAGACCCTTAAAAGCCAATGTGTATATGGCAAAGTGTGCAAATTAATATGCTAAAGGATGTTGTGTCCTTAAACCACACTTTTAAGAACAGACCACTCCAGAGAGATCATACTTGCTCATCGCATTGAACTGAAAGGAATCAAAATTAAACAAATTCTCCAAATGTCAAAAGTGATTGCAAAAAACCAATGTGCATTGCAACCCCCCCCACCTAACCAGCCATTATGTTTAGAGGAAATCTCTGATCTGCAACTAATTAGGAGCAAAATGGTTGTAAAATATTTAATTTGTGAGTAGCATTTTAAATTCAGTAACAGCTATAACAAAATGGGGAAGTAAATGACATTAATCACTCCTGATACTAAATTATCCCTATTTTGCTTCTAAGACAGGAATCAGACTGGGAAATGTTTTCTATTAGTTAAATACATCCATAACCCAATGAAAGCCTAGGAGGCCATTTCAGTAATGGGGATTCCAACATCCTTGTTGTTCTTTTATTTTGTGTACTTTTTAAAGGTTGTGTAACTGTTTTAAAGAGTCACCCCTGGATTTTTCAGCAGAGGTAGTGAGCGTTATTTTCCTGATAAGAGCTATTTCAGACAGGTAGAGCAATGTTTCCTGCAGTGAAGACTAAACACCAAGCTCATCTGAAATGATTTTAACAATGTCATAGCCTAAAGGAAAATACTGGTTTCCAGCCTACAAGACCAGTTTTCTTTCTTTTTTGTTTTCATTCAAAGAAGAATAACTTCTCAAGGGTGATACTAAATAAAGCAATAACATGTAAGTGGTTATTTTCCAGGGCTGAGCCATTGTTTCATTCTAAATCTGGTATCTCATTTGTTTTCAACATGTTAATGGCAAGTGGAGCAAGTGGGTGCAAGTGCTCAACTCCCCCAGCCCAAAAAACTCCTGCATGGTGTCTCCTGCATGGTCTGGCAGCCAGAGACTGAGCAGAGAGAGAGTTTTACTGTCACCTGTTTTCCAGGTTTTTACAGCCTCTGCCTGTGCCTTTCCATTTCTTCTTTCATAAAAAATAAACCTGTATTTTTATGCATATTTTCTTAAAGAAAAGCTCTTTTTTTTAAGCCCATTTTAATTCACTAGCATCTCAGATTAGGTTCAGCTTCCCAAGATGAATTATTTCCTGCTTTTCTTTCTTGTAAATATCTTCCACCACCAACCACCTTCTGCAGATAAAACTTTACCAATTAGTCATTTACAGACATAAACTCACAAGGCAAAAAACAGCCTTTGCAGCTCTAGGCCTCTTTGATGATGATGATGTTTACAAATGCTTTCACTGCTGGGCTAGTAATGTGCACTTTGCCATTAGCTTTCTAAAACTGTTCGACACACAAAATGTGCCTTTCAGTAAGGCAGATGGTAAGAAAGATTGTTCCTTTCATTATATGCAGGACACTTATAAAATAAATAGTGGCTGGGGTGAATGTACTGATTTCTTCAGACTGAAAAAAGCTGTCTTGTTGCTCAAAATGATTTCACTGGCTGAACAGGTCGCTCACATAAATATCTGTCCTGGAGAGATTTCCACTCTTCCTGGGCTGCCACTGTGCCTCCCAGCAGATGAGGCAGGGGCTACTGGTGCCAGGTGCTTCACATGCTCATTGTAAGGCAACCCTTGTACATGAAATGTGACTGCAATCCTTCCTTTCTCTACTGTGATTTCTTCACTTGGTATGAAAATTTGTTGTTCCCTCCTTCTTTAGATGTCAAGTGCATCAGGACACATACACATTGGTTCCTGACAGCACTGACCTACACAACAGAGGAAAAGTTATACATTTGATGGGGATACAGGAGCTAAAAGGGGTTAAGTCAGGCAACAGAGACATGAATAATCTGCACTGCCTGAACAGAAGCAGAAATGGGTTCCTGAACTGTGACTTGCAGGAAGAGTAAGTGAGAGAAACGCCAGAGCCCAAATAGCTTGCCCCAATTCAGGAAAAGAATAGCTGTTTTGATAAAGGAGAGAGTGGGCAAAGTTTATACTGTACAAGCACCACAGGGGTTAGAGCCCTTTCACTGTTGCAAGCAGCCTTGGTAAACGGCTAAGGGTCTATCTGGAGTCAGATAGAAGAGAACATGAGGTATGTTGGCTCTGCTCCCCTGTGCCAGGGTGCATACTCTGTGCTCTGGTTTTCCTTCAGCTGTTGGCTAGGACAGACCATTTCCACTCCTCGAACTGTTTTAAGGCTCAGGCAAGGAGTTTATCCCAACACAACCAGTTTTTGCTTTACAGGCAACCAGGACAGCACATTGAGAGCAGGCAGCATGTTTTGCTTCTCATTTGAGTACAAAACACTGACAGAAATGTGGAGGTTAGAAAGAAGAATCAGCTGCCCTCCATTTGCCTCCCCACAATGCTCTCCTGTGGGCCACAGGATTACCTGAGTTTTGGGTTTCCTACCAAAACATTTTAACAGCTAACTTTGCTATTTCAAGAAAGAGAAAGAAGTAGAATAAATCAGATTGAGTCTTTAATCCATGGTGCAAACCGTTTCTGTTATATTTCTAATCACTAAATTAAAATCAGAGATACAGTAATCAGTTACAAGAAAAGAATCAAAATCAGGGTGGTAAGAGAAGGAAATGAATGCTCAGAAAGGAGGGGTGTAAAACAAAAGACTTCAAATGTCTCCACAGAAGGAAAGAGCAGGTTTGTAAATCTGTAAAATTTGGAAAAGGGCAAGAACTTGGGTACTCCTTGTAGAGGACCTTGTTTTGCCTTTTCCTGGCTGGACATTCGTCATTGGCACCTTGGACCTGGCTCAGCTGGGTACAGAGGCTCTGCAGGGAATGTTTCCCCACCTCTCTTCTTGTCCTTCCATCCATCTCCCCAAGGGAGAACAGCCCTCTTACAAGATGACTGACACTTGGTCATACGTGATCATCCATGTTTAGATGCAAGAAGAGAAAATGCTCTGAGCAACCAGTGGATTCTAATGTGATTACCTCTAGGAGGTTTACTGGCTTCTTGGAGGATAAAATCACACAAGTCTTACCCTGATGTATGTATTACTGGGCAAAGTAATCTCTACTGATAGTGATCTCTGCTCCTCATATCCATGCCATCTGTGTCTGAGGCTTACAGCTCCCCATTCTGGAGAGAAAATGGGAGAGGCAGCTGAAGATTTGAGCATGAATCTTATAAACTGTCTCATGGTCAACAGGAAAATAAATGAGAGGATCCTCAGAACATGGATCTGCTTTAATACCTGTTCTTAGCACATGACACTGAGATTGCTAATGATCACAGTACCCTGATGCTTTCATAATCTGGCGTGTCCTTAGTCCAGGCTTCTTGCATTTCAGTTATATCCTTTTGTCTCATGCTTGTAGCTAATGAAGGACAGGAGTCCCGTGGCTGAATTCCCAGGGAAACTCGCCTCTAGAATTCAACTGAGACACTGGCTTCTCTGAGGGAAGCAACTGAGGAATTCTGGGTTCAGCTGAGGGCCGGACAAAAATGCGGTCCAGCCTATTTAATGACAGGTTTCCACTTGCCTTCCCTTGCTTTACATTGTTTCCTAAAACCTCTTTGAAGTTAAACAGCAGAACATGTTGTTGCGATGTGGAGTTGGATGCTGGCTCCGCTGGTTTACATGCGCGCAGTGGGACTGCACCAGCGCTGCTGCCCAGTCTCTGAGTGCTACTGATAGGAATGACAGATACTTGCTACTGCTTGGGAGGATCCATGGAAACTCCTACATGATTTCTGTCATATCCTGCCATCAGAGGAACGTGACATGGACACAGTACATCAAAAGAGTAACCTACCTAGGTTTGTCCTGAAGGAAGATGCTGATCTAATTTAATGTATTTGTAGAAATTAAGGATGGGGAAATCTCTCTTAGTCCCTGTAGTCAAACTCCAGCTATTGCTGGGATGTCCTCTGCACTGAGAGATGGAGTTTGCCTTTAAGAAATCTCTCAGCATCAGATAGGCATTATGAATGAAAAGCAAGTACTGCAGAAAACAAATTTCATTTCCCAGGCTCAGTATGGACTGTCAGTGAGGTCAGACCTGGGAACTGACCAGATTCTACAGCAGCATCCAATATAAAGGAGTTTCTGTTTTACAGTCTGTGTGCCAGCTCAATGCTTTTCTGTACAGTCTTGTTTTATACACTGTGTTTAGAAATGGTTCATTTGTTTTAAGGAGACAAGGGGTATCACTGGTTTCAACTCTTTGAAAATGGAAGGCTGATTAATTTCTAATTTGGTCACTTAATTAAGATGAAGAGCTTGGAACGGTTTCCCTCTGCAAGGAGTGGGGCTTCTTGGATGCAGGTAGAATTACACAATCAGGCTGTGTAGGTGCAGTATGACAAGTGCACCAGAGTGCTAAAGAAATAGACTTTCCACTAGAGCCCAGAAGTGAGGTCTGGAGAGCTTCCAGTTTCTATCCAGCCAACAGCATCTTGTGTTGAAATCATTGATGTGGATCAGTGTGAGGATTGCAACTCTGCTTCTGGACACAAGTGCACAGCGTTCATTGGCTTAGCTGGAGGCTGCGTGTATGTCTCAAGGGAGAGTATTCAAAAGCGCAGGACACTGTCCTCAGTGGTTGTTACAAGAGGCCTCTTTTTTGTGCCAAGACAGGAGACCAATATACTAGTGTCCTATTCCAGCTGGCCAGGGAAGGGCTTCCCAGGAAACAAAAAATAAGAGGATAAAGAGGCTTAGATCATGCCCTGCCAACAGGAAGACAGCACTCACCAGCTACATTTCAGAGCAATGTCTTACTGCTCCTTGCACTCTCAAGCAGAGACACCTTCCTGCCATCCTTCTGCAGGGGAAGAGGTCCACTTCTGCTCCCTGCCACTGTTACCCCTTCAGACCAGAACAGGATTATTTCAGCTGAGGACAGCAAGGCAGCTGCCTGTGCATCCACTAGCTCACAGAATTAAGTATGGGTGGGCTCAGCAGCAGGGTAGCCAGGGCTATACTGCTGCCCAAACAGGACTGTGCTCCAGGAAGGGAGGAACTGAAATTGCCCCTTGGCTCTGTCCCTGCAGAGCTGCATGGGGCAGAGACCATTCATGGCCAGGAGCAAGTACATTAAAATAAAACCAAATGGATTGGTCAGTGATTCCTTATATTCCCTTTTTTCTCTCCAGTAAGCAGTGTTTTGTGCCTTATCTGGCCCATGCTTTAAGGTGCCCTGGTGTTGGTGATCTATTCATTACAGCAGCAAACTCTCTTAGCACTTCTCCAGCTGCTCCAAGCCTCCCAGTTGTAGGAACTCCCTCCCCAGGAAGCCCTGCTGCACTGGGGGTTAGGTTTTAAGCTTGTCAAGTCTAGGGTGCTTTGCTCTTGTTCTGATTGTTCCTGGCTGCAGGTTCCTCTCTGTTTGCTGCTGTGTGAGTACATTTAACCTGTGTTATTTCTCTATATTTCCTTTTTTCTTTTGTGAAGGCAATGTTTATCTTTTCATAAGCTGTTGTTATCCAAGGCTCTCAAAACGCGTGGCACTCTGTAATAACACCTAAGGCAGACATGATATTGCTGAGACTAGCAGCTTGCAATTGTAACTCTCAAGACTTTTTATGAAGGTGGTTATTTTATCTGCTTTGCAAATGTCATTGCTAAAGCAAGGAGAAGTTGAGTTGTCTGCCCTAGGATGTACATCTCATCTGTGACTGAGCAAAGATTAGAGCCCACTGATTCTAATTGCACTTGTCCTGTTTGCTTCCTTGGCCTTATTGTACTGTGCCCATGCTATGTAGCACACAAATGGGGCCCTTGGGGGGTAGGATTGCAAAACCCCTGACACCTACAGATGGGAGGTTCATTTTCATTCAGAGTGGTGATGGGCATGAAGTTCAGGTATCCTTGCAAGGAAAGCCCTGTGCTGTAGTTGTGAGAATTCATGTTTTGTGTCAAGTAGTTTTGTTGTTTCCTTTGCTTTCCTCAAGTGTTCATTCTTGCAGCTCTTAATGTCACTTTAGATCTTGCTGCTGTAATTGCTCTGCTTCTTCTCTGTGTTGCTCCAAATCCAGTTTTCAGATGATGGTGCATATCAGGTAGGTGAGGAACAGTTGTACATGTGCAGGGTCCTGTTTTAGAATGTCAGATGGAGTAATGGTACCCCGCTGAAAGCTAACAGGGTTTTATTGTGATTGTTAGAGTGTTTTCCTCCGAGTGAGAGGTTTTCCAAGCCCATCAGCACTTGTGAGCAGCAAAAGAGAATGATCAAACGCCAGTGCCTGCTCAGTAAAACAGCTGCTACTTCTAGAGCCATGAGTCAGTCTGGTTTACTGCGAAATTTCATTGGAGTCAATTGGAATTTTGCCTGAGTAAGGTGCTTCAGATTTTTCTTCAAGTAACTTTACAGTTACTCAACATGGAGAACTGGGAATCACGTGACATTCCTAACACAATATTATGTTTCCATTCTTGCTGCATGAACATACTTATCTGAAGATTAAGTAGATTTTGCACTTACAAAAGTGCACGCTCATGCTGAAGGCAGACAAAGACCTTAGAGCTGTTGTGTTATTGGAGCTCCAGCTATTTATTCAACTGTCCACCATGGCAGGAGTTTTTCTGTTAAATATAGAATTCCCCACTTTTTTCCTTAAACAAGAGAAGCGGAGGGTGAAAGGGTTGGAGATTAAAATGTAAACAGCAAAATTTATTATAATTACAAGAGTGTTTCAAATTATTTCCTTAAACTGCAACATAATTTACCTCTAGTCAAGGTCTCTATTGGTGGTGAAAGAGGAAACTGCTTGACCTTGGGGTGACCTCTGGCCCCCGGGGGTCAGCGCCCGAGGAATGCGCAGATGTCACGGTTCATAAGCAAGGACAGAAACTCTCAGGTTTCCCAGGCAGAGAGGCGCCAGTTCGGGGATGGGGCCAACATGTGCACCTCCCTTTGAACCAGCCACTCGTACCTGAAATCACACTGAAAGCAAGCACACACTGGGCTGGAGACAGGAAAAGTCCAGAGCATTCCCGGATGGAGGCTTCTTTCAGGAATGGGCAGAAGCAGCAGAATATGATGGAGGGAAACACAGAATTTCACTAAACCGGGTCAGCATCTGTGCTACCTTGTTAGTTATACTCAAGGAATGCTGCAAACAAATGGGATCTGAAATATGGATCCTTGTAAGTGCTTGGCAAGAAACAGGGCAGCTTTGGCCACAACCAACTGATGCAGCTTGTTGCTGTTGCAGAATGAAATGTCCTATACTCTCAATAGTGCAAAGAAAGGAGAAAGAAATGGATGGATTTATTTCCCACACTAAGTTAACAAAACCTGTGCATGGCCTGAATTAATGCAGTGCAAATGCTGCTGGGACTTTTGTGATGCTAGCAGAGATCCTTACAGTGAGCCAGGTCTGGAGTCAGTTGAGCTGCTGCTTGGATGCATTCTCTCTTTGCCCTGCAAGAAAACCATTTGCATTGCCAGGCCAGGTTCTTTGAAGAAAAACAAACAAAAACCTCACCACCACCACCAAAAAAAAAAACAAACCCGAAAATTTTCATGATGGAGAAAACAAAAAAAAACCCCAAACCAAAGAACCCAACAGAAAACTTGATAGAAAATCCTTCTAAATAAAAGCAAATTAATAAGGAAAATTGGGTTTAAGCTAAAACAAATTGTGTGGTGAATATTAAGCTTTGGGAGAGAAAATTACAGCAGCAATAACATTCAAAGGAGAAATGGGATGAAGGGGAAAACAAACACCAGGTTAATTTTAATATTAAAATCGTCCCTTATGTATCAAAATAAAATTTATATTCAAGGAAATTGTGAACCCAAGGGCTCCTTTCAACTGTTTGCAGCCTACAAACCACAAGTTGTGCTAAGCATGATCAAAGTACTTCACAATTAGTTTGGTTTTAAATCACTATAATTGTCAGCCTAGGCTGTAATCAGAGGAGCGTTGCTGTGAAGCAGCAGCAGACTTGCCCTGGTTGTAATCTGGGGAAAATTCGAGAAGAACCCCTGGCTGTGGTCATTTAACGGCAGCACAAGTGCTCGGGGACAGGGCTGTGTTAAGCATGTTAAACATCAGAGAGCCTGTCCTGGGTTCACGAGACAGCCAGCCTACCCCGGCCGCTGGTGCAAAGACCTCTCGGGCTGCTCTGCTCCGGTTGGCTCCCTGCCTCAGTTTCTCTCTTGGGGAAAAAGCAGGCAATGACAGCAGGGAGTCTTTATAAGGTGCAATTCATGAAGTGCTATCATTACATGTGCTTCAGGTGCTCCTGGAAGGTGCTTGTGTAGGTTTGTGGTGGGGATGGTTGGAAGAGCAGCTAGCGGAATGAGCGGCGCAGAGTACTTGGATGGAGGAGGCTGCAGGAGTGCCAAGAATGACTGCAATGCAAGTATGAGCCTGCTCGAGCATTGCTCTTTTAGTAAAGCTGGCAGTGTGTTATCTGGAAGCTGCAGTGGGTTTCCTAATAGATTCCTTGGAAGTTTCAGGTTGGAGAGCTCTTCCAGGGACTTTGCCAACAGCACAACAGAATAGAGGATGAGCTCAAATGCTTTTGTAATTAGGAACAGAGGGGTTTGTTGCCTTTTTTTTTTTTTTTTTTTTTTTTTAATTAAAAAGGTCTTCCAGGAATACCGGAAATAAAGCCAGTCTTTGAAGGAATCTTGCTTTCTAGACATTAAAAGGGTAAAGGTAGCTTTAATCTGGACTCTGCTATGGAGAAACTGAAGGAAATTTCCCCACTGAAAGCCTTGAAAAGAGAATTTGCTCAGCAGTACAAATGAATAAAACAACAAGGCTTTGTGCTTGAGGATCTCAAAGCTTTTTCTGCTCTGCACCAGGAAATGTAATACCTCCTGGGAGCTGTGCTAAATTGGAAACAGGGACCCTCTAAAAGCTGCCTCAACCCTGCTCCGGCTGAGCACAGCCATGCTTCCACCAGCGTTGGTGGAAAAGACAAGTGATGTTTTGACAACTTGAGTCCTCAGTCATGCCTTTTCTACAGGGATGCAGCAGATCAGCAGCCAGCGCAGATCTGGTGAAGAAGCAGCTAAAAGGATTGAATTTGCCACCTTGTGTCCAGACATGTCAGAGGCTTCCCTTGGCCTCAGAACAGCAGAAAAATCATCACCTCAGGTGCTTCTTAGCAGAGAATCTCCTGGTTTCCAAAGAAAAAATGGGGGTAATATTAGGGTGGCAGTGAGGGAATGCACTGGGTAAGGATGCTCTGCTTTGGGCTGTCAGTTTCCCCAGCTCTGTTTCAGAGAACATGCAGAACTGAAGGAAGTTCAAGTGCTGTTCTAGTTTGTCTGAATCATCTTCTCTAGTTCTGTTTTCCTCTAGGCATCAAAGGGGCGTTACAGAAGAGATGACTGAACAGTAGCAAAGGGAGGGCAATGTGACTATGAAAGTGCAGGCAAATGATTAGTGGAAGAAATGAGAACTGTAAGAAGCAACTTTTCATCTGGGGACGGTAAACCATTTCCCAAGAACCCTTTTAGGTTCAAGTGCTGCTAAATGGAGAAAGCCCCAGGGATGACACTGAAAGGAGGGGATTGTAACAAAGCAGAGGGGCTCTTGGAGGAAGGTATACTTGTGTTGTGCTCTCCTAGTTGACTGTAAATGGATGGTAGCTGTCTTTTTGGCCTACTTCTGCAAAACAGCTTATTGCAACTACTTAAGAAAGTCACGACTGGCTCAAGTAAAGGAGGGTAGCTCAGGTGTCACTGTGCACTGCCTGTCCTCCTGGCAGCCCAGCTTCTATCCAAACCAGGCATGGCTACGTGGTCCTGCTGAGTTACCCAGAGCACCCAACCGAGTTTTTGCTGTATGATACCTAGCACAGCACTGAGAAGTGGCACAGACAGATGATACCTGATCTGGTGTAAAACTTCCCAATATGAGGGCTGTCCTATCAAACTGTTATGAATTAAGGATTCATAGACTGAATTTATATCAAAGTAAAGTGTTTTATGGAGTTGTGCCTTTTCTGAACCAAAGCTAAAATCCTCCTAACTAGTTTCCACTATGTTACTACTTATCTAAGGACTGATTAGACCTTTAGGCTCTGCTATCAATTTATGTGTTCAGAGGTATATCCTGTTGCCTCTGTTCTCTGTCACGGAGATGGTACAAGGCTGTACCAGCTAAAGCATCATGTAGTGGCTTGCTACCACAGTGTTTCTGTTTGTTTATTTTAGAGTGGGGAAAAAGCCTGTTCTGCTCTTGTACAACTAACCAGTGCAATGGTGAACAAGTTCAAATAAAACATCAGTGATGCGATCTGGGTTTGTCTCCAGCCTCTGACATACCCTATTTGTGACACATGCAGGCTCGTGCATTCCCATAAATTTGTCCTCTCGTGACTCAGCCCACACCAGTCAATAAAAGATAGTCCATTAATCTCATGGCTGGAAGTAACAGAGGAATAAAGAAAGAGAGAAGAGGTGAACCAAGAACCGGAGGTGAACCAATCCCATTCAGGGATTATTTTCTTGTTTCCATTTTTCATGAGTGGGTGAGCATCTGAGGGAAAGAGGCACAGTCTTTGGGATGCTGCAGTGGAAAGATTCTCCTATTGACTGGCTTGACTCAGCAAGCAAATTCCTTCCCACATGGAGCCATGGAAAGCAGAGGGCGCAGCGGGACAGAAGTGATAGTAAAGCTGCACCCAGCCCTCTAGCAGCATCTGGAGCCAGATATGGAAATTGTTCCCTGAGCAGACAGGACCCAGAGTTTTTCTTTAGCTTTCTTTTGGCTCTTCTGAGTTTTCCTTGCTGTCGGGAAGAGGTAGGTGAAAAGCGAGAGGAGAGGCAGGGATCTGTGCAAGTCTTCCACTTGAGTGTAGAGAACAGAGAGCAGAAGGTGTGGTGAGAAGCCTTTTAAAGCGGTCATAGATGTGTGAGGTCCGATTCTGTTTTCAAAAAAGTATCTGTTAGATGTAAGTGCATGAGAGGTCATTAGAGCTCTGCTGCCTTTGGGGGGTGAGGCAGGAGGCAGCTGGGCTGCAGAGTGGGCAGGCAGCAGCATCGCATCGCTGGGAGTGAGAGCCACCATGTGAGCAGCGGGCTCTGGCAACAGGGACAAGAGGGGAAAGAAGTTTTTACTCCCCTCAGCTAATGTCATTGCTAGCCATGCCCAAGCACTTACATTTAAAATCACACCAGCTGTTTGTGACTGTGGTAAAGGTTACTCTGGAGATGAGTACAGTTAGCTGGCAGGGTTTTAAACATCGCAGTCCCTGACTCCAATGATCACCTAACATCCTGTTATTTACTAGATCTAAAAATAAAGCATGTTTTCACAGAGCAGAGAATCTAGCTTGTACAAAGAGGCATGCACTTCCAAATTGCTTTCCTTGAGGTAGGTATCCCTGGTTCATGCAGTGACTCTTGCTTCTTCCCTAACCCTCCTCAAATCACTGCTTACCTTGGATGGATGGGGACTAGGGGCTTGTCATATATCTCAATAGGGGGGGTTTATTCAATGGGGAAAAAAAGAATTAGTAGCTATGTGTGGATTAATTTCTGAGGGAGAGACAGATGTAAGAGACCGTGATAATTTTCCAAGGTTATAGGAATAGATATCTTTTTGGACAAAAAGAAATGGTCTTATATATTCTAATGATATTCACCCTGCACAGACTCAATGTCTTGCCAATAATCATACTACTAGCTAATATTAAGATTTCTTTTGCATCTGAACTAATCCATGGTATGTCTGCAATGGGCCACAAGTGAAGACAGAAAGAGGCAGATATGGAAGGGGAGATGTGACAGGATCTCAATTTAAGGTTGACCATGGACTGTATATGACATTCTTGTAAGTAAACTGACAGTGTCCAGGTTTATAATAGCTAAACTCCTCAGTTTCCTTTACATAAACATTTCACTCTAATGGAACATTATACCCAAGACTGTGCTTCAGCAGACATGCATGTGTGTGAATTGCATAAAGATAGACCAATAGATAAATAGATATCTGGATTTAATAAACACTCACATTCTAGCACTAATAGGCTGGTGAAATCTTACAGAGAGGGAGAGAGAGACTGAAGGAAAATACAAAATACCATCGAGAGTTTGCAGAGTGGCACAACTGGAAGTGCTCAGCATCAAAAGAATGAGGGGAGAGAGAGGCCAAGATGGAACAGGAAAATTCTACATTAATAATGTTCTCCCATCTTGTGGTGAGGGATGGTGAATGAGCCAGTGAGGTGGGTGCTTGCTACTTCTTCAGAGGTGAAATCATCATCCTCCTCCAAATCAAAGAGTTTCACTTATGAACCATGGAAGTAGAAGGACTCAGATATATTTTTCTAAAGTCAGAGGATCTCTAGGAGTTTATTTTCCCTAAAAGTCAGGTAGGTGCTTTTGAAAATGTTATCTTTGACTTCTCTTGGAGGCACGAATGCTTTTCTAGTGATTTTTCTTCAGGCTGATCATTTTTCTGTATACATTCTTGACATTTCCCCCGCTATCATTCACCAGAAAAGCAAAAAGGGTGGTGGTGGTGGGGGGGGGGGGTGCCAAACAAAATCCTCCCTTCCCTATCCCCTCCCAGACAACTATCTCTTCCAATTCTTCAATTCTTGCACTGGGAACTGAATTCCTACAATGATGGCAGCTCTCTACTGAACTCGTTGAAATTGTGCCACTTGACAGAATACGGTCCCGATGGCCAGCCTGGAAAGCAGGAGGCTTCTACATCCAAGAGCCTATGTGGGAGGGCTCAGATAATCCCCTTCAGTTATTTGCCACGACTTTAGAATTCAAGGTAACTAGGTGAGAAGAAGGAAGAACTTCCTGACAGTAGATTAGTGACAAACCAAACAAAAACATGTGACTTAAATTGGGAAAATGAATTTCTAAGTCCCATCCTGCCCACCCCGGTCTGTCTTTTCAACTAGCATTGTCTGTTACCCAAGTAAGGTCAACGCAGCTATTACCTCAGCCCAGACACCCTTTTTCACTCTGTTTTCACAGTGCTGGGTTTATTTTTCTTCCCTTTATTTGGCTCTGTGCCATTTCGTTGGCTAACATTCACCTTGGCTGCATATACTGAGGAAGGGATGTTCATTGCTCCATCTGCGGTGTGCCCAGCGAAGCCCACTCTTCCCTAGTGGCTCATACCATTGATTCTGCCAGCATGTCAACCCACTGCATTTTGTGGAGCTGATGACTCCAGAAACAAACCCTCTTTTAGCTGTCTTTAATCATTGCTTTGAGCTAGCGTAAAGAAAGGATTTCCCCCCCTTTGCAAAGAAAAAGCAATAAAATCAAGGGGGCTACATAGCGCAAAGTAGAGAGGAGCAGAGCCCAAGTGGAGCCCCCACATGTGTGTGGGCACTGCGTACTCTCCCACCAGGGATCTGGCAATCTTGCATGCATGAATTGCCTTGCAACGGCCACTCGGCTGTCATTCTGTCAGGCCCATTTACAAATCGCATCGCAGGTTTAATTTTGAAATCTCTCTCTCTCCCCCCACCCTCCCCTTATTTTTGCTGAAATGGATTTACAATGAAAGTATTTGAAAAGGAATAATTATCTATATGAGCAACAGCAACACAATGCCTGCAGCCTGCAGCATGGGGGTGGGGCACGACCACAAGAAATGAGTCTTAAGTCTGAAATCTGCTTTTATACATGCCTACGTATCTACAGAGAGCTAAGTATTTGTAGATACCTATAAAATATTTGCTGGGCATGGCTATGACATGATTTTAAACTGTGTGTGCGTGTATCACACATGTGAAGCCTCATTTCAGCTTTTGTTTCGCTTGTGCTAAACACCACATTTTAAAATGAGTCTCCAACCATATGATTGTGTGGATTTTATATCTGAAGTGGTATTCTTAGAGACACTGGTTACCAAAACCTCAGCCTGCTTCCCAGAGCATTCCAGTCCAATCTATGGTTTAAAAAAGGCAACCAGCTTGCCCTCTGACAGTGCGGGAGAGCCCGTTTTATGCAGTAGTGGACATGAAGCTGAAGCTTTTTCTATAGTCTCTGTCCATTTCTCTCAGTGAATTGAATCCAGTCAAAGGTCAAACTGGCCAGAGGCACTTTTATTGTCATGGTAACCATGACTTAATCAAACAATCCTGAGATTCCAGGTTTGTGGGAACAGGCAAAGATCTGAAGAGACTGGAATGAATCAATCAAAGGGGGCAGGGAAGAAAATCCTAAGATATATGACTTATCCTTCCAAATCTATTACTCTGTCCTTAAATACACAAGAATTATGTCTTGGACAAAGCCTCTTTTCAGACCAAATACCTCTGATTTTTGTTTTCTTGTCCTTTGCATCAGATTTCGTAACATACCTCTGTCCTACAGCTACCAAACCTTAGCCCAGATTTAACCAGCAAGAGAGAAAGTTGGACAACAATAACTCAGGAAAGA
>JAOEHX010044730.1:0-29497 GCA_025448015.1 Bolborhynchus lineola
TTCCAGCGTATCGACCGAACCACCCAGCTTGGTGTCATCAGCAAACTTGCTGAGGGTGCACTCAATCCCACTGTCCAGGTCACCAACAAAGATGCTGAACAAGAAGGGTCCCAACACCGATCCCTGAGGGCCACCACTCATTACTGGCCCCCAGCTGGACATGGAGCCATTGAGCACAGCTGTATGTGTGCGGCCATCCAGCCAGTTCTTTTTCCACCGAGTGGTCATGATATCTTTCTTTTACTTAAACCTTTTTATTTGTGCGTGCATCCTTGAACTGCTTTTAAGATTTATGTAAATATTGTCTGGTGTGAAATCAGGTTTTATGTTGGAAGGTGCAACTTTGTTTCTGAAGTTTTTTTTGACCTGTCTTTTTTGACTTGCAGGAAAAAGTCTTGCAAGTATTCAAAATTGTGAGTCCTAGGTCCTGTGAAAGACACTTGGAAAATCTATACTAAGTGACCATCTGCAAAAGCCATTTTAGTTCTGGAGGCATTGTAAGTTATTTAATGTACATTTACTTTGCTTTACATTAAGGGACATGGGTTTAGGAAAGAGAAGACACATTTTGCATCCTGTCTGTGCATTTCCCATAGTGGTACCTCACACAGAAAAGTAGTCATCCTCTTGTGAGGAGAGGATGAGCTGTAACCATGGCAGCTGCATTTTGGACGTTTCCCAGTGAGAGCTCATGGCCTCAAACTGCCAGGTCAGAGCCAGCACCTGAAATCTGTGTGCTTCCTCTGCCAGAGTCTGTCTTTTCACCTGGCTGTGCTTACATCTCATTGAATCATAGCCACTTGGGGATATCAAAGTTAATTTTCTTTGCAAACATTCTTTACAAAATGTTTATGCATTAAGATCATGTGCCCCTGGCATATCTGCGTTTATTCTCTGAGAGCATCTTCTAATAGATATTCAATTATTATCTATCCTTTCCTCAGCATTCAAAATCTGGTTATTTTCAAAACTAGTTCTGAGGCTGTGTTTTGTGTAATCCTGCTCTCCTGCAGCTGGGCATCTGGTCCCAAGAAATGGGCTGGGTAGGGATTTTGTGGCTCCATATGAGAACAGCCTGCCAAAAATATTAGACATTTGGTGTGGATTAATAAGGAATATTATCTCCCATTTTTTGTATTATCAAAATCAAAAGTAAAGAATAACTGAAAATTCCTTATCTTTTAAATTTTAGTTATTGAGTGTTCATGTTCTCATTTGTAAGAAGACAGACATACCTGTCAGGATTTCCAAGGTTTTCTTACTTCTCTGGCTGTACTTATTGCAACAGAATATGTAGAGGAGCTGCTAATTAGCTAACATTTCAGCTATAGATGACAGTATTCTGGAGGTTCATTTATATTATTAGCTGGATAAGGACAATATGTGAAAAACAGCAGGTTCAGATGGGAACATCTGGTAGGTAGCAGCTAGAAGCAGGCAAGCAGTTCACACCAAGAAGTGCATGCCATTCATTTATTTTCTTATTATTCATAAAATGCCCACACAGAGCCTATGATTTTTAGTATGGTTTTTGCTAATCTCAGTTGTTTTAGACACATTTCTGGTTAGCCTATAAACAGCCTGGAACTGGAATCCTGAGTAATTCTATGCTCATGTTATATTATTGAAGTTATGCTACGCTTAACCAATGGAATATTAACATTTTGAGACCGATGAGTAGAACGAAACTATAGTAAAAGTCTGTGATGGAAGGTCATGACAGACTGCAGATAGGGCTTTTGCTGTCCCATTAGCTGATGATCACAGCCACCTCTGGCATGTTTTCACATTAAAAAATGCCAGGCACCTGTCCTAGTTATTAACATCTGGTGCTGCAGCAAGAATAGAGGCAGCTTGGGCTGTACAAGGCTGTCTGAGACCACATAAGGTATCAGAAATCTTATTTTTCCTTTCCACAGCTTCACCTCTGCTGACATGTTGGAAACTTGCAGAGGCTTCAGATGCTGCGAATCCTCTATTTGCTTTCTGCAATTTGCTGCTGAGATTTTTTTGGTGGTTTACATCATTGACATCCCTCTGCCACTGAGCAAGGAGTAATGATGAAGGTGCCTGAAATACTCATGTTTGCTGGAGGGACAAGGACACACAAGGGACACACTCAGAGACCAGACTGAGTCCCCACACGGTAATGTGAGTGACTGCTTTGGTACTGTGCGATGCTGCCCAGGTAAAATCAGAAATACTTTTGTGTTGCTAGATGCAGATCCTTGACTGTGGCTGGAGCCTTAGCTTGGGATCAACAGGAAAGAGACATTTCTGCAAGGCCTGCTGGGGTGGAGGCTCAGTAGAGGCTCCTACTCTCCTGCTGAGCCAGGCGTTGGGCTCTGTGTTGGCATCTGGCTTCTCCTGTCAAATATTGGAGAAAGCATTAGCCCTGTTTCCCAGTGGAAATCACTGCTCAGCAGCCCCTCTTCCTTTGGACTCAGGTGTGGTATAGCCCTGCCAATAGCCCTGGTCGTGCTTTCTGTCATGGCATTTAGTTTTGTTTTGATTGTGGTTTGGTTGTTTGGTTGTTTGTTTTTTTTTTTCTATGCATCACAATGATGCTTAAACAAATTACTTTTGAGAATTATAATCTTCCTTATATGAATTGCTTCACTACTGTATCATAGACAACTTATTTAAGGAGACATAATAATTTCTTTTTTGCAGAAAGTAGTGTCCCCTGTCCTTGTAAGCTTTATTATTTATTTATTTATTAGCTTGAGTCACATACAGACCGTCTTTGATGAAACTTTGAGGTGACATGATTAAGAAGGATTTTGTACATGAGCATAATTTCAGGTGGTTCTGGGGCATACATGCTCTCATACTGAGGTGGACAACCACTGATTTCAGTAGAATTATTCAAGGACAAAGTCAGTAATTTGTCCTCATTACCTCCAAAAGACTTGTCTCTGATCTAGCAGTACAGTCTGTCTCAATAGCTGTCTCATCTGGTGGCTGGTGGGCAGATTGTGAGTGAAGCCAGTAGTAGCAGGGGTCCTGGCACACATGGGAACAGGGTCCTTGCTCTCAGAGGGTGCAGGTCTCCTGTGCCAGGCAGCACATTTATTAACCCAGACTTCACATGACCTGCTTCTTGATTTGGGGGGTTCTCATTCAGAAGATGGTTAATTTGCAGTTCAGATAGGCTTTTGTGATCACATCCAAGCATAGACACTTGTTCCTATTCACAATCATAGAATCATAGAGTAATTAGAGTTGAAAAGGACCTTAAGATCATCTAGTTCCAAACCCCCTGTCATGGGCAGGGACACCTCACACTAAACCATATCACCCAAGGCTCTGTCCAGCCTGGCCTTGTACACTGCCAGGGATGGAGCGTTCACAGCTTCCCTGGGCAGCCCATTCCAGTGCCTCACCATCTTAACAGGAAAGAATTTCTTCCTCATATCCAATCTAAACTTCTCCTGTGTAAGTTTGAACCTGTTGCCCCTTGTCCTCTCACTACAGTCCCTAATGAAGAGTCTCTCCCCAGCATCCCTATAGGCCCCCTTCAGATACTGTAGGTTTTTTTTTAATGAGTCGAAAGAAATTTCACAAATTAATCAGTCTCGGGTTTCTTGACAAAAATGCAGCATTTACTTGCCAAAGCAAATATTGATGATATTGATAATACTGCTTTGCAAATAGGCTTGGTCAATTTCCGTAGTCTTTCCGAGGCTCTCCAGGCAATCAATGATGAGTTTTATATTGTGGTGGCTTCAGCTGTGCAGTATTTTAACTTGAAATATTACATTTTTTTAGTGTATCTGGCCATGAAAATAGAGACTTTTTCTTAAGGTAGGTTAAGGAACTGATACTTTCATTTAAAGAATATCTCTTCCATAAGGTGAGTATTAACAAGATGGTAGTGTCATGCTTCCATGACAAGGTTGCTAACTGAACAGATAATTAAGGAGGAAAGAATCAAAGCCACTTCCACATGTTGCATTTTAAGTAGACGTGAATGTGTCACTGACAAAAAAGCTGAAGTAGCAAACTTTGTGAGGGGAAACTCATTCCTCCTGTCTTTCTCTCCTTTGCAATTCCTTTCAGTGAGTCACAAACTTCTTCAGTTTGCATAATTGTGTTTTAATCCACCTGCAAGGGTTGATACAGCTCTGACAAGAGACTTAGACATCAGAAAATATGTCACCTCTCCATCATTACTAGTGAGCCAGACCCAAATACCACATTAAAAAATTAAGTGTGTGATTCTCACTGACTTTCCAGGTCTCCTTCACCTGGAATTGACTTTTTTTTTCTTAAGGAAGAATTACTCATCTAAAACAAGAATGAATGAATTCATTAAACACAGAACAAATGTTTCTAGTCAATGCAGTAAAAGAGAAAGGTTCTGAAATAATTTTGCAAAATGTTCTTAAACACAAAATTAGAATTAATTTAGATTGAAGAATAAGCTAATTTATTGCTTAAGCCTGTAGCTCTTCTCTGCCCTGTATCTACTGCTCAGACATTAAGTACTTTCTTTCAGAGATAAGGAATATATTACCCAGAGCCCAATCACACAAGAGGCTGTTAGGTCCTGATCACAGGGCATTCTTCAGGCATTACACTACTTTATAAACAGAATTTGTTGGATTGTCCTTACTCACATTAATCTTTAAGTGTGGATCAGCTCCTTGTGTATCTCAAAGAAAGTAAGAGCTGCATCAAAGTTAAATGTTATTCAATAGGATTGTTAGACATGTAGCCAAAGTGCTGTTCAAACTTTACAGATACTCCAGCTCATTTGAAGCATTCAACAGAAAAGAATAGGTGAAGGCAACAATGACTGATCCATGCTTTTAAGAAAAAAATTGAAGCCATATTTCCACTAGGAGCTTCAGACAGACATTGATATATTTATCATGAAGAAGCTCACGAGCACCAGCCTTTGCATCACTAAAAATGGGTCCTGCTGCAGGAGTTTACAGCTGTAAGATTCATAGCCACTTTATTTATTTATTGGAAAAATCTCTTGCAGCTAAGTAAAGACATAAATACAAAATTAAATCACAAAAACTACTTTGAACTAGTGTAAGGGTACTCCTTATACTGGAGGGGCAAGGATGACATAAAACTAACGTTGAAATGCAGTTTGAGATGAGCCAGTTTTATTTACTCATCCATTATGTCAAACATCACTTTACAGCTAATATGTAAAATCACAGATTTTTAGAGTATCTGCTATATGAGCATAACTAGAGGACTCAAGGACAGCATGTTAAACAAAGATACATCCATGGGTTTCTGTCTTTATGATTTATAGTTTTTATGTCACTGTAAAATTATTTTTATGGTTTATTTTACTAGCGTGTAGTGAGAGAGAACTTTATATGCTCTTGAAAAATAGCTTTATAAACAAAAACAGTCTGTCACATGAATTCTTTGAGTGCAAAGATAAAGGTGTGAATGCTTATATTAGGTTAATATTATTTGTCCTTTTAGGTTACTGCAGATATTTTAAGTGTCTGGCATACTATAATATTCTTGTGATGTGTTATGGACTGATGCTTTATGGACTTCTGCTTTCTCAGTCTTCCCACTTCTTCTGCTAGGTCATCTTGTAGGGATCTGAAGTGTGAAACCAAGGAATGGAAATACCTTTTGGGGTAATGTGAATTTTCCCAGAGCATGATATCTGCTGTAGCTAGAGAGAGGATGGTATAAAAAAGATGAATGTCCTGTGGCTACAGTTCAATGGGCTGAGGAGTGTGGGAGAGATGAGCAGCTTTTTCCCTTCAGCAACCAGGAGAACAGGCACAAAAGACAAACCATTGCCAAGAGCAATTGGTATTCACGTGTTATCTTGGATAATGACAATCCACAGTTTCTACATAGTGATTTTTCATCTCCAGATCTTATGATGCTTTATCTCAATTCTGAAGGTTTCAAAACTGATTAATTAAACTAGCAGCATTAGTATAAACCGTGCTGATTATTCTCTGAGCTTTCTCTTCTTTAATCACCTGTTTAATTGGAACTAAATCTCTATTTATCAAATCATGTAGGTTTTAGCATCTGAATACAGTGGATTTTGTTTAAGTCTTTCCACTTGAACTCAGACATTGTTAGAAAAGCTTTGGTAATATTTCTGTAGGATTATACTGATTATAGGATTTGGCTTTTTTAATATATCATTTGAGCTCTTGGAGATCTGAAGATTTCGTGAGGGGGTCAAAGAGGAGCAACAGCACTTCCTGTCCTCAGGTCACACTGGTTTGATGTGGAGGCAGTTTGAAGTAACTGATTTAGTCTATGCAGGATTCGTAACAGTCATCAAATAAGAGGAAGAGGAGCTGTGCAACTTAAAAATCACTAGAACAAGGGAAAGGCCTTTGATCTCATACTCTAGACTTCCATGTCAAGACCTTCAGACTACCAGTATTTACTTCTTCAGAAGAAAATGGATGCAATTATCAAGATGGGGGCTCTGGTCTGCTTTCTGTGGCTGCAGAGCCAGCATAGGAGGTGCCTTGATGTTCCTTTTCCTCTTCTCAGCAAGCTGACTTAGGTAGCTGTGAAGCCCAGAGATATATGGTCTGCTCCATGCTCCAGCCCCCTGGGTCAGTACTGAGAAGACACTGTTGACTCCTCATAGCAGTAAGGCTTCTAGACTTGGTTATATTTTGGTAATTTATCAAAAGTTTTAATGTTATAGCTAACACTGTAGTTAAAAATCTAGGAAAAAAAAAATGAATAACCTACTGGAGAATTTCATAAATTGCCTACCATATTTACACTGTTACTCCATAACAGAATCTATGTTAAATGATCAGGGAGAGCACTTTGTGTGCCAAAGTAGAGAAGTTTGAGTTTTTATTAACCAGGAATTTTCAGGATAAAAGAAAATATGTGGAAACAATATATGAATATTTTTCAAACCTAGATGATACAAAATCTGAAGAAATAGGGACTATAGAATACTTGTGTATTATGTGCTTTTTGGATTATCAAAGCCTGGTTACAATCAAAATTGCCCCAAAATAAGAGAAAAAAAATGCAAAATATACTGCTCTGGTGGAATGACCTAAAAAAGGAAGCAAGAAATGCTGGCTTCATCTTAAGTCTTTCAGTAGGTCTGAAGCTGATAATTCTTATTCTTCATTTACAGCTTTCTGTAAATGCCTTGAGGTATGAAAGGGACAGATGCTCAGGCATATACTACTGACATATACTGCTGGCTGGCCAGAGTCAGGTGCTGACACCTCAGACAAGGAGAGTCCTGGTGAGAAAAAGGGTGCAATGGACCAAACCTCGGAGCCCTTGGCACACAAATAGGAGAGGATCAACCCAAGGATCTGCTCCTAGGGCACCAAAACCTTTGAGACAGGAAAAATGCTGCTTCCTGTTATTTGTCAGGTTTAGATGGCTGTTTATTGTTCTTGGAGTTTTTAGATCAAATTTTAGTTTCAAAATTTAGCAACATATTAATATTTTTCTCCTACTGGTGCTGTCACTGCTTTGATAGGTTGATAGTAACAGCAAGTTTCCTTTCAGCTTCCTCCACCTCAGTATGATCATAATTTTCCAACAACTGGGAATGTCAATGTCATTCTCTGTAATTCATGAGCTCCAACCGTTTTGCCTTTTAGAAGCTTCTCTTCAGCATTTTGGTAGCTACAGCAACTCTTCTCAAAGTGAAAAGGAACATAAGGGGGAGAAGTCACGTCTTGATCCTATCCCACACACTTGCTTAGGGAAGTGGCTTGCTGCAGAACATCTTTAATGGTCTGGTTTAGTTGATTGGAAAAGGAAACACTTGGGATTGTGCCAATATTTCTGTAATCCACAATGTCTCCATAAACTTCTGCAAACAATATGGCTGTGCAACACCTGTGCTCAGAGCTGTGTATAAAGTAATGATCCATCCACTTTCCAGTTGGATCTTCGACAGTATCCCCATTTTTGAGTATTTCGCCATACACAATCCTTTGGTTAAGTTATCCTCATGATTTTATCACTGAATAGGTGTTTAATCTTCCCTCTGTGTGAAAAGAAATTTGTTTTATACAGTGACTCATCTCCTTGATTTAGCATTACCATATGCTGTTGATTGTGTATTCAAATCAAGTTAATATAAAATGTTGAAGTTTGATTTCAGTGACATTACTGAGTGGGGTGTGTATGTGAATTGATTGTAATGCATGATGTTTAACTTCACTTACTGGAGATTAAGCATGTATTAATTTTTATTAGAGGAGAAATACTTGCCTGGTGAACAAGGCTATAGTGAGAAAGAAAAATTAAGCTAGACTTACAGGCTCTTTCTTAAAGGGAAAAAATCTTTATTAAAGAGAAAAACTATGCAGCTTTCCCCCATCTCAAGTGGCATTCAACCATTTGTCTTCACCATTTGTTTGTACTCCACCTGCCATCAACCCATGTTCTCTGCTTCATTCCTTTCTTCTGTAGCTAGGCGCAGGAAGCACATGGTCTTCTTTCAGGTTCAGCTTTCAAGGGATTTGGATTCAAAGAAAAAAACAACAAACAAGCAGCTTCTCTTGAGGTTACCCAGTAATTCTTTCCCATTATAATTCCGATTATGAAGTTTGAATTCAGTTTTCAGGCTCCTGATCATTCATCACGTCACTGCAAAGATAACAGAAAGCAAAAAGGTGGGAGAAGAAATTGGAGATGGTTCAAATGTATGGGTTGGGGTTTTCTTCTCTGACCTTCCAAATCTAGGATGTGGCTGTATTGTAAAGGACAAAGCATGAGCTGGGGGAGGGGCCTAAAATGACATAATATATTCTGTTAGCCTCCTATGTAATTTTTCTAATATTTCTAATGTTTCCAAATGCAGCAAATTAACCTGTGGTTTTCTCTGTGTGTGTTTGTTTTGTTTTTTATCAAATATTACATAAACCCATATTACCTTTTATAGTTCTATTTGTTTTTTTCTACAAATACCATTTCATGCCTGCTTTACTCAATCCCCTAGCTGCTGGCTTACGAAATGTAAGCAGTACTCTCCCAGCTTCTGTGTACAGCACCTTTAAAAAATGTGGGAGAAAGTCAGACCTTTGTTAAAAGCACAAATGTGTAATTCATGGTAGGGTAATTAAATTTTTCCACACTTGCTGGTACTTTTTAGTTTAAGTTTTTTAAGAACTTTTGGCCACAGCAGTGGGGAACTCTTGGCAGGATCTATTTCATAGATGAGTTTATTGACAGCTGAGCAGGTATTTGTTATTGTCACATGTAAAATGAGACCCACCATTGAGGAAAGACAAGAGTATTTTTTCACCTTATCTGGGATTAGTATTCATATTTTGGTGATCTAGAGTCCATTTCATATTTCAAACCAAAAGTCATGACACTGAACCTCTGTCACACATGTATTCATTACATTTACTGAAGCAGAGCTGGCACTACTCCTAACATCTTGTCTTGCTTTAGGCATATGAGCAACTGAAGAACTCTGTATAAGCAGAAAATCATCTAGATCCATATAATCTGCTTAAATGGCACATGTATTGAACTGGCTTCATGATTGGCTAGGATTAATATCCTGCCTCCTCACTGAATCTAACCAGCATAGGCACTGTCATCACCCTGTACTGATCTCTACTGTGTGGTGGCACCTAAGTGGGAACAAATTAAAAGGGAAACTGGGTGTTCTTCAGTATTAGTTGCGAAGAGGCAGTACAGGCAGAACAAAGACAGTAGTATTAACTTTCTAGCCTAGGATGAAGGCAAAATAAGAATAATATTGTTTTTTTTTTTAACATCAATAGAATCAGTAATGCATCAGTTCCTTATGAAAAATGATCCATCTTCCTCCCTTCTAATACTGTCACTTTTTTGTAATGAGGTTTTATTAGATAACCTATGTTCTGTAAATCAGATTTGCAATATTATATCCCAGACTTCTCAATAGACATTGAATTCTCTGTGAGAATACTTGTTAAATTATTTATTTATATTTGGAAAAAAACACTTCATAGTTAAGTGAGAATTGAAAAGGAAGTGATATTTAAATAGAATTAGGGATATACAAATGGCACTTGCAATCCTTGGTTAAGTTTTCTTCCTTGTCATACAAACCATTCTTAAATCTAGGCTTAAATCTTTCTTGTTTAGGACTTAATGCCAAAGTCCATTGGTGAGACTGTCAAGACACATGTCATAACCAACTGATATGGGAGATCAGCACCCTCTAAAGAATACGAAGCAAGCCAATGTCAGGTTCTGGAAGTCTTCAGTTATTTAATTCCGTGAAAGAAAGTGATGCTCTGGTTTGTGCCATATCAGTGCACACTGGAGTTCAAGTACAATGCAGTATCAATCATTTATATACTTGTCACAAGGCAAAAAGTACAGGCATTTCATACCGAAACATTCCAAAGTTCTTATATTAATTCACTTTTGCACTTTTTATCCCCTGCTCTCTTCTTTGCAGTCAGCCCTCACTGACCATAAGAACACCTCTACCTTGAAGGCAAATACCACCAGAAACCTGTGCATAATTTTGAACCTCAGTTTCACAGCTCTTAATTGCTTCAGCAAAGTTTTTTATAGAATATAGAGCTGATTTCCTGTGAAAATTATTTTTTTTATTGGGTTTAATTCTGTCTCTGAGGACTTAATTGGAAAGCAATTCTTTTTTCTGTTTGTGTTTTCATCAACAGTATCTCATCAGTTCATATTAAATACTGGTGTATTTTGAGAATAAACCCTTTTAGTTGAAGGCCTTAAACTGTAGAGAATAAAAGGGTGATTAACTGGTCTGTGTTATTCACACAGTTTGAGACTGTATGCCTTTTTCTTGTTTGAACCAACACAAGGAGCTAATCTTTCTCCATGTTGCCAGGTGTGGAAATGGACAGCAGGTCCTCTAGAAGTTTCACTGTACACGTTGTTCTACTTGCAGCAGGACTGGGAGTCACAGAAGCCAAACTCAGTATTTTATTTCATGGACCAAGTGAGGTTTGTTCCTATCAAGAGAATTAACACCGTTAGCTATTTTTCTGTAAACTCTCAGTAGAGAAAAGGTCCTATAGTTGCTTTTCTTTTTTTTTTTTTTTTTTTTTTTACCAAAATTTAATCAAAGGTGATGTTTTTAGCTGCCTGTGATTAACAATCTTTGAATTCCTTTGCATCTATTATGATTTCACAGGTTATCTGAATTTCATTAGTTTTCTCATTAACGTGTAACATCTTTGGCTATTTTTATCATATGGTCAAATATTTTTGCCTGTCTGCTAAACCTCCATTTTCTAGTCCTCTTCTAATAGCCATCAGACCTGTGAACTATTCTGCTTAAAATAACAGCATTACTAATTACAGAGGAAAGAACAGCTTTTGAAAGAATGACATCAGATGGATTTATTTTCAGCTTTGAGCTTTTAAATATTTTTATTTTTCTCTAAATAATTCTGACGTTTTATATAAAAATAATCACAAAGCATGCTGTGTTTTATCAAAGGTACGTGATATTTTTATTAATATACAGTTGAACAAGAGAACACTAAAATAAGATCAGTCGTTAGTTTTAAAGCGCTATTCTGTACATTGTCAGTTTTGAAAGTAAAAAAAAAGTTTGGTAGCTTAACTTCTACCTATACAACAGATCATTTCTTATTGTTAGTTCCACTATAAACGACAAAAGGTTTGGGATTTTCTTCTTCAGCATAGTTGACTATGGGTTTGGGATTTTCTTCTTCAGTATCAGTTGACTATTGACACTGATTACAAGGAATATTTGGAATTGCATATAAACCTACTGCATTCTCTTGGTACTTTGTAAGTTGGTATTTTGTTATTTTAATTCTTTTACTGTCATTGCAAAGAAAATCA
The DNA here is from genome assembly GCA_025448015.1 of Bolborhynchus lineola. Lineage (NCBI taxonomy): Eukaryota > Metazoa > Chordata > Aves > Psittaciformes > Psittacidae > Bolborhynchus > Bolborhynchus lineola. The sequence goes on from JAOEHX010044730.1 coordinate 11,812, forward strand.
TACAACTGATGAGTTTAGTTTTGATTCATATTTGCTAAGGCATCAAATTTTCCTTCCCTCAAGCTATTGAAAATATGTCTATTCATTAACAGAATAAAGAAACCAAAACACTTAATAACATGTAGTTTCCTTTGTACCTCTGCCCTGGGCTCTAATCTTTTGCTGTAATGTTTTATGGTGTTAAAACAATTTCTTTATCTGATGAGATTCATGTTCTGAAGGATAATGATTAGGCTGGGTATTTCAATCCAAATCCTGAAAGGCTAAAGGATAAGAAAAGAAACAGAAATGAGGATGCAATTACTGAGTGTCATTCTGGGCAGTGACTGTTAATGATTTTAATAGCCTGGTAGGACTCAAGGGCCCACAGTGGCAAAAATAAAGCATGCCATTTAAATTTAAATCTGTATTTTCATATCATATTAACTCTTATTTCAAGCTTCTCTAGGACTCTGGCATGTCTTAAACCCTGTATTGAACCGACAGCCCAACTGTGACATGGGGAATTGCTGATGATAAATTGCCATATTAGCCAGAGGGTATCAGGAATGCATATTGAAAAGATACAGTGTTCTTGGAGTAGGTGAGTTAAGACGGTAAAAATTCATGAAATAAAAGGCCTAAAATATTTTGCATAACAAACACGGGTTTGTGCAATTAGAAAGGCCCAGCCTCTTTGTCCTCAGTATTAAGAAGCATGTAAGGAGCTAGGAGCTAATCACAGCTGACCAGCAAATTCTTATTATGAGAAACTCATAATTCTAATTGTTTTTCTTGTGCATTTGGGCCCTACACCTCTGACCTTTCTTATCAGGTTGATGTAGGAGTAGTCACACAGCAGGGTTTTTTCTCTAGGAGCAGTGGAGTACCTTGCTTGGAACTATTCCTAAGTGGATTTGATCCTACGATCTCTGACACCTGAGGCTCAGGGACAGAAGAGACCAAGATATGGATGAAATCACAAGTAAACAACTGTGCAGGAGAACAATCTGTCTTAATTTTAAAAGAAAGCAGGTTAGTTGAATGTGAACTTTACAAAATGGACATGGTGGATCAAATTAAGGGGAAATAATCTCCAGCTGAAAAGGGCAGTGCAGGTAAAAGGGATGACCTCTCAGTGTGTTTGAGGGATAAGTCAAACAAAGACCACTGATCTGAAGAGCCAAAGCAGGGGAGCAAAGTGGGGAGAATGTGATGTCAGCAGAGTAGAAAGGTCAAAATAATACATAATTTCAATTCATGGCTTCTTATGCTGAAAGTAATATGACCACGGATATTCATAGTATGGATTTGTGTGCAGCTCTTGAGAGAAAGGGGGAGTTAGCAGCTTGCTCTGCCTCACCAGGTTAGTCCTCAGACAGCTTTCCAGGGTAGCTCTAAGATAATATCTAAAGACTGGACTATTATTATTCACTATGATTCACTGCACTATTATCTAATATGGGAAGAAGAGCAAAAAAAAAGTCATCTATTACCTCCTACCTATTAGTATCCACTGATCCCGAGAACAAATGAGGATGTCCTTCTCTTTGGTATTGCCTATATCTGGATCAACAAGATGGTGTCCACCTCAGACAGTGTTTTGTGTATAATATGAATGAAAAACAGCAGAGACAACAAAATGAAAAACATAAGCATCTTGTCTTAGAGCATATAGAATCATATTACAATTGTAAAATATTTTCATGCATACATCTTACCTGAAGCTTACTGAAAATTATTCTTCTCGGCTTCGCTGATCTGCAGGATTTTGGTGTGAGTTCTGGCTTCTAGACTGCGGTGAGTGCTGGATGTCTTATACCTGTGGGATGTATGGGTGGGCTCTCACGGATGGGGAACCAGGATCCGTAGCAGAGGTGTGTGTCTAACAGCAAGTGGGATGCAGATGTGCTGTGTCAACTGCCCAGCTGTGTCAAGCATAAGAGCCACAACAGAAGATAGTGTAACATTGTGAGGATTAATGAGGTTTCTAACTAAAGATGGTGGACCTGTAGGATTTTAAGCTTCTGTGTTACACAGCTGCTGCTGTGTGCTCCCTGAGGGTATGGAGCTGAACCAAGGCAGAGCTTCAGACATGGCTGCACAGAGGCCACAGGGGGTTCCCAGCAGCTTAGGTGAGGACAACAGGCAGGATGAGGTCTTGTCCACCCATGCTTTTCCACCACTTCTGCCACTGGGAATTTTCCTGAAAAGAAGAGGGATTATATGGATTATATACTTCAAGTATACCATATTTCTTCACTTAAAAATAAAGACATAATGCAGCTGCTTTGCTGTTCTGTAGTTTTGGCTAGCACTACATGTTTTTATATCCCATCCTAACATGGTAAAAAAGGTATGTATATGAAAACAAAGCAATAGAGGTTTTTAGTAAGAGTTGTTAAAATTAGAAGCTTTAAATAATCATAGCTGCTTCTACTTCACAGAAATTTATAACATCTATTTTCCTTGGTTTTCTTATTACCTATAGAAATTTTCGGTTTTTTTTTTTTTTCGTTTCCCTCCTTATTTTGTATGTCGCAAAGCAGTAAGCTCTCTCTTGCTGTATCTCTTTTTGTCCCTTTTGTTATGGGGTAGAAAAGAAAATGGAGAAAAGATATTTGAAAAGCGAAAAAAAATCTTTTGAATATCTTGCATTCTATCGACTCCAGGAAAAAAAAAAAACAAACACAAAAAACCCCCCCAAAAAAACCCAAAAACCAAAACAAAACAAAAAAACAAAGCCAAAAACCCCAAACTGAAAATGTTCCAATTCTCAGCTGTGACACAGTCTTCATTCTTGAATTAAAAGGCATAGATAGACCTACTACCTTTTCTTTTAGCAAAGCTGAAATTTAGAGAATGTGTTTGGAACCCTTATGTTTCCCACTTTTGGGGGTGTTTTGCAGCAAAGGGAATTTCTCCAGCTCTCCATCCCACGTCCCTTCCTTCTGATTCCTTTGGGCAGCTGGTTGACATGCCCAACACCATCTGTCTGAAAACAGGCTAGAACAGAGTGGTATATTTCAGATATTCAACAGTATGTGTCTGTCATTAGATATTGGCGTTACATATGAAGTACTTTATTAATATTGAAGTTTTCTGGTTTAGCAAAAATGCAGTTATTCGAGAGACACATTTTGTTTCCTGATAGTTTTATAATCAGCTCTTTTGTTCATGAGAATATAATTTTTTTTTTTTTCCACCAGTTGATGCATCTTCTTTAATTAACCAATGTACATATTTATCTTACAGACAAATGCATTATATATTTCATCACTGAGTGGCTTCCAGAAATTAATTTCCATATCTTGTTTTCATGAATCAGCAGAACACCTCTATAAATCTTCACTCACTATAAGGCATTTTTTTTTAAATAGAGGTGTATCCTGGTTCTGATGTTCTCTAATCAGCCCTGTCAGAAACACTGTGCCCTTTTTTTCTCTAAATTATTAGCTTACTAAAAGTTTAAACCACTATTTATAAGCAAGAGAGAATCTGCATATTATATTTAAAGTCATTGCAAGATTGATTAGCATTCGTAACTGGAAAATCCTGGCAGAAGAATGATTTCTTTGCAGCAGCCTGTGTAATTAAGGGGTGAATTAATATTGTTAAAAAATAACCCCTTACTCTCTTCTTCCAGTAACTTGAGATGGATCACAGCTTACAAGACTGTATTTCTTTCAAAATGGCACAGACAAGTGGGTCAGTGTCCTGGGTTAAGCAATAGCAGTCATTTTAATTCTTCTTAGTAGCTGGTGCTGTGCTGTTTTTTTTGACTTTCAGTATGCTCACCACCTCTATACATTGGAAGGTATATAATAGAAGTGTATAGCAATTGCACATCTTTTTTCCCCTTCTTGGGTGGTCAGCCTTTGAGGGAGACATTCCCTCACACCCTAGTGACAAGTACAGCAGCTACTCAAACTCTAACCACAGCAGACAGCACAGCTACTCCAGCTGCAAGCACAGCAGCTACACCAACCCCAGCAACAAGTACAGCAGCATCATTTGAGAGTTCTGAGGGTTTTGAATGGCCTTTGGGTACCCTTGAGACCTGCCTGCTGATTATGATGGGGATCACCATGTTGGCACACATACAGAGTGTTTTACTCACAACCATTTCATCTGATCTTGAAAGTTAAACGGATTTAGATTTGGGTCTTGTCTAGGTTTAGATGACAATATAGGAGGACCAAGAGATTTTCCCTGAGGCTGGACAGTCACAAGTGGCAGGGTGTATGGGACAGTATAGGCAAGTATGTAGGCCAGTGGGTTCCTCCAGTGCTTTGGAAGTGTCAGAGATGGAAGGTAGCTTTATGGAATCCCCAACAACAAGTTGCAGAAACTGCTGCAGGAGAGGGCGAATCGAGTCAGTTTGCAGAGGTGAAAGCCATCCAGTTGGCCTTGGACATTGCTGAACAAGAAAAGTGCCCAGTACTTACCTCTATACTGACTCATAGATGGTGGCAAATGCCCTGTGGGGGTCCTTGCAGCAATGGAAGCAGAGCAACCAGCAACACGGAGGTAAACCTGTCTGGGCTGCTGCACTGTGGCAAAATGTTGCTAACTGGGTGCAGAACCTGGTGGTGAAGGTACACCACATAGATGCTCATGTACCCAAGTGTGGGGCCACTGAGGATCACCAGAACAACCAACAAGTGGATAAAGCTGCTAAGATTGAAGTGTCTCAGATGGACTTAGATTGGCAACATAAGGGTGAATTATTTTTAGCCTGGTAGGCTCATGACACTTCAGGCCATCAGGGCACAGATGCAACACAGAGATGAGCTCATGATTGAGGGGTGTACTTAACAATGGACACTATTGCCCAGGTTATTCATGTGTGTTAAACATGTGCTGCAGTTAAGTAAGCTAAACAGTTAAAACCTCTTTGGTATGAAGGACGATGGCTGAAGTACAACTATGGGGAGGCCTGGCAAATTGACTACATCACACTCTCTCCCCTGCTCTGAAAGACTGTTACAAAAGATGGAGCCCAACATCATGGACTGGATGAACTCAGCAGCTTTATAAGGATTGCTCCACAAACTAAGGAATGATCTCTCTCTCTATTTGTGTGTGAGTGGATGACGTGAATGGTATGGAATAAGGGGTGGATACTGTGCTGGGTTCAGCAGTAGCAGTCATTTTTCTCCTTCTTAGTAGCTGGTGTAGTGCTGTTTTTGACTTTCGGCCTGGGAACAGTGCTGCTAACACCGATGTTTTTAGCTGTTGTTCAGCAGTGTTTCCTCTGACCAAGGACTTTCTGAGTCTCATGCTCTGCCATGGAGGAGGAGAAGTCAGGAGGAAGCAGAGACAGGACACCTGACCCAAACTAGCCAAAGAGATATTCCATACCACAGCACGTCATGCCCAGTATGTATATATATGGGGACAGTCACTTGGAAGGGTTAGATCACTGCTCAGGTCAGGCTGGGTATTTGTCAGCAGGTGGTGAGCAGTTGCATTCTCTTCCCTTGTTATTTCCCTTATCGTTATCATTATTAGTGGTAGCAGCAGCTGTTTGTGTTATACCTTAGCTACTGCATTGTTCTTATCTCAACCCGTGGGAGTTACATTCTTTCAAATCTCCTCCTCATCCCTCCAGGATCAGGGGGAGAAAGGAGAGGGTAGTGAGTGAGTGCCTGCATGGTTCTGGGTTGCCGGCTGGGTTTAAACCACGACAGTCAGTTATAAGAAACCACAAACCACAGGGCTCAAGTAGTCAAACCAAGAAATTAGACACATGAATAGTGTACAGAGGTGTATTTTCTATCCACCTTTTGCTCTAGCAGTGACTGAAAGGATGGATTCATCAGTAGGGAAATAAAGGTTTTGTACAGGGCTGTGCACCTCTGCACTTACCACAGGTCAGTCACTGTAAAAGGAGAAAAATAATTTTTCCAGCAGTGGCAGAGATTTCTCCCTTTGGCCATACTCCACTAAAACTTCCGTGCAGACGGATGCACCTGACTGCTGAATAGCAGTTCACCATGGGCTTGTAGAATAAGTGTTTGCCTTTTTCTTTTTTAGAGCTACTTTTCATGTGTTTGTATGTCATGTAACAGGCTGTCACATCACTTTCTCACTCTTCTCTAATCTGGATTAAAAAACTTAATTTCTTTCAAAATCACTTGCTTTTTCTAGACCTCTGATTATTCTGTGCCTCTGGAAACACAAATTCATTATAAATTTTTTAAAAGATGCTTTCTATGTACAAGAATAGCTATTCTTGTGAGGGAATGGTTTAAACTACAGGCATTACTGCTTTTATATTTATTGTTGCATGTATAATAAGAAGAACATACATGCAGTGACCATTCCCTTCAGGAAAGCAGCTAAACCAGTTTGAGAGTCATTGAAACAAGACTCGCTGTTTTCAGCAAGAGGTAATGATATCTCTATAGAAGTATACATGTTTTTAGGTTCTTTCTTGTAGTGCAGATACTAGCACACGGAATGATAAAATGAATATTAAATGGTTTTAGAGCAAGATCAGCATCCAAAATAGAGTTTAAATGGCAAATTGGAGCAGGCACTTACGTTCACATGAGCCAAACTGTGCTTACCTTTGACAATAAGTGCACCAACTTACAACTGGATGAGAACATCCTGTTGATCTGGAAGTAACTGCAGGTGGAGTAGCCTTTTGACATCTGCTTGTGCCTGCTGCTGGAGGGAGACTATGGGGATCTCTGACCAGATACTGAAATTGGTGTACTTTTAGACTGTATTCAAGTGAGGGTACCATCTGTTGCTTTCCACTATTCTTGTCTTAGTGTCACTTATTCTGGAATAATTGTAATGCAAATTCTGGATTAAATCAAATAGAAATGCCTTAACGTCTGATTTTGCCATGCTCGTTTTATGTCAGCATCTTCAACCTTCTGTGGCTCTTTTCCAAGCATGTCCCACACTTGCCTAACTCTGTTTAGTCTGGGAAAGGTACAAGAAAAATAGCTGAAGGTCATGGAAGGTCATCCATGCAGAACCAATCTTTTATCAGAACAGGTATTAGTTGCAAAGAAAATTAATATCTAACTTTCGAAAAGGTTTGATGGCAGTCTGCCTGGAAACAGCCAGAACTGAGTGAAATACCTACAGTGAATATTTGCTTCCTTCACTGTGAACTGGTGGAAGCCGTGTATGTCAGTAACATAATTCAAACTGATATGAATTTAATGAAATCTGACATCTGGGTGTGATCTGTCCTTTCTGCCTAGTATATAGGGAGATTAATGCAACTTTTCTTTGTCTAAAGCTGACATAGTCTGAACCAGCTGTATTGGGGCACATATCTCTATGTAGTACAAACACCTGATCCCCATGGGTCCTCCCTTCTTTCACTGTATCTTCTGATAGCACTGAGGAGGTGTCTTGGTTCCCAAATCAAGTAGCTAGCACTCATTCCAGTTTAGCTGCACATGGAATTGATAGGAAGGAGGTGTAGTTACTTTGAAAGAAAGACTGGGTAGATCAACTATTAAGGCTGTAAAACAAGCCACAGAATATCATATGTTAACAAACTGTCCACCATCTTCAGAAAAGGGCATCCATCATCTTAAAAGGCCAAACCTTAGGAAACTACAGCTCAGGCAGCTTCAGTTGTGTCCCTGCGAAAGTCATGAAGTGACTCACCTGGGGACACACTTCTAGGCACATGAAGGAGCAGGTGACCAGGAAGAGTAGCAGGGCTAAATCTCACCTGACCTTGCTTCCGTTATAAAATGACTGGATTTGTGGATAAGGAGAGAATGGCAGATGTCATTTATCTTAACTTCAGAAAAACTCAACTGTAATGAACCGCGCTGCTAGAAGTTAGACTGGATTTTTTTAAAGAGCAAAATTATATTAATGGAATTTGAATATCTCTGCTCAATCAATGTGGGAGAAAAAAACCTAAACACAACGAATCAGTGTCTATCACTCTAGGAACCCAAAGCAAGTGTAAACCATCCCACTTCATTTAAATAAGACAATGTGGCTCATTAATTTGTGTGACTGGATGAAGTCCTTCCACTCTGCAATTGTTAATGTTATTGTATCAGTTACACAAACTTAGTTACAATTCAGAAAACTATTAACCTGCAGTGTGTCTGTAATCTGTCTATCTATCTATCTCTCTGGGTGGTACATGTCTATTCACTGAATTTGTTACATGCTACAAAAAAGGAAAAATTGTACTGACAGCAACCAAAACAGTAGTGCCTTTCCAACTACTGTCTAAGAAAAAGATAAACATAATTTTCTTAGGTGTGATGGATAGTGATGACATTTAATTTGCTTTAGTAAGCTTGAATAATTGAAACCATGTAACTAATATGAGTTCTAGAATTTCAGCTTTCATGAAAGGCTTACACTAATTGTGCATGTTGGTTTTGATGGTGACTAGATACTGTGGTGATAGGTTCCTCAGAGATGCTGTAAGATGGATAAACTAATGTATTTCATATTATGAGCAGCAGGATGAGCCCTGAACATCATACCCAAGTGATTAATTTCTGAATGGTGGTGAAAAGAGAGGGGGAGGCTTATAAATCGATGGTGATTTTAATAAACTTGGAACTTCTAGGTACTAAATCTGTGTGCATCTGATCTGAATTGCAATTACCTGTCAAAAATTCATCCATCATTACAAGTTGCAGGAAAACTTTCTGGCAGCAGATGTTTCAGGAAAGCTATTTCATATGGGAGATTTATAGTTTGGTGTACAGCATTCCCAAGAACCAAAAGCAAAGTAGAAAACATTTGCCAACTAAAAGCAATAACTTTCATGTCATGCCGAAGCCTGGTTCATTGGCAAATACAAATTGCAAATGTGAAACTCCAACATAAATCAGTCACTGAAATGCTACTCATAATTCAGCTGATCTCACATAGATGTAGTAATTAATTCAATATTTGTGTATTTGTGAAAGCAATGGTATTTCTAATAACTTTTAATTCAGCATTGATAAATCCTGTCCTGAGGCTATAATACTGGTGTCTGCTTTTCCCAAAAAATACAGTGTGCCTTCACCAGCCAGGCAATGGGAATCAGTGAGAGATGGCCCACAAAAACATGTCAAGCTCCCTCAGACCAGTGTTCAGCAGGTGAGGGGCTACCTGTGCAATCCCCTTCTCTCTCATACCAAGGCAAGAAATGTATGAGGCTGAAACTAGGTCAGGGAGGACAGTATCATTAATTCAGGATAGAATACATGATGTAAGCATTCTGATTATTCTCCACACAGGATCCTAGCAAGTTCCTAAGTAATGCAAGTTAAAACATATTTACAAATATGTCTGTTATAATGTGGAATGTCACAGGTGAGACATCTAAGTAACCTTAATTCCAACGTGTCAGGAGGTCATACAGAATAGATACACCTGTGAGTTGAGTATTTCCAGTCTCAAGGGCATGTTAGATTTTGCTCATCCATATCATGGCCCTTGCTTGTTTGAGATGTGTATAGCTCTCATAGCCAGGTGTATCTACAGCTTCCCTTCTCACCTGAGGCTCGCTCTCCCAATTGCTCTCTCATGATGACTGAGGTAATAAATACTGAAGGGAAAAAAAAAAGTAAAATGTTTGCCTGCATCTTAATATGGGTTTATTGAATTCCTGTCACAAGAGAAGGGACTGAATGTGGGCTATATGAAGGATTTAAATTCAGCATACTGAAACTCCAGTTTTTCATCGACACCTGTTCCTCCATTTGATACATGACAGGTCCCTTTTCATGTGGCAGGAAGGCAATGGAATGAACATTTCTTTGCAGCTCTCAGGGAAAATGTCATCTAACACCAGTGTTTCTCATCTGAATGTGTACCTTGAAAATTGCCTCTGAAGACAGGCTGGACACAGGATTAGAAGATTGCTATCCCAGCCAAATGATACCCCAAATGCTGTACTACTGTCACCTCTATCAAACCCCTCCATTCTCTTTGCCAATTATAATAGCAGGATCTATCACTCTCTTCAATTTTCTTTATATCAGGAATTTATTTTGCACATTTTCTTCCTCTATGTGGTACTTTAAAATCATATTTCATTAAATGCTGTTTCTAAAATAACTGAGATCAATTCACTTATAAAGTAACTGCTGACAGATGCATCCATTTATATATTATCTATGGTGTGCTGGGCTTCTTATCTTGTCACCTGTGTCTGGCATTTGCGAATTCATCTTTTGCATTAGTAGCTTGGAAAATCTCAGCTTGAGACACTATATCAAGTGAGTTAATTTGAGCTCTGCTCTCAGGCTCCTATAAAACTGATGGCTGTCAAACATTTGGAGAAAACATCTTGGTTTGTCTCTTATGTTGTAATATGTCATTCTCAAAACTCCTCAAAGCAAGCAAATGCACAAGTCCTCATGGCTTCTTCCAAAACACATTGAAATTAATAGAGGACTCGTGTTGCCTGTAGAAGCTGCAAGTCAGACCATGGTTACCTTAAATACACTAATAGCATAATATACTGTGGATATTGGGTGCTTTCACAATGAGTCCCTCTCCAGGTTGCAGACATGTCTTGCAACTCTCCATACTTCCAATTTTACTCTGTTGTCCCGATTTCTCTTATTTATCACTGCACAATGTCACTGGAGTAACTTTTTATGTAGAATAATGTTATTAAGAAAATATGTACGTATCACATGTTCATTATTCTCCTTCATTTCCCTGTTATTTCTTTGTGCAGTATTAACTTGTGAGGATTGTGGATACTTTGTACAAATCACGTTTCCAGCCTATGAAAAGAGACTGTGTCTATTTCAGGGGGTTTACTGCCTGAGCACTAGTTCCTGTTAACAGAAGTCTATTTCCGTCTCCCAAAGACACAGAGGAGAACCAAAGCGCAGAAGATAAATGGTCAGCAGCACATAATAACATAGTACATGGGCTCTTGAAACTGGCACTAAGTGCTAATCAGAGAAGAAATTCCATCTCTTCATTGTAAAGAGAGGTAGTAAGTAGGGAGTAAATTATAATGAGCCTTGAAAGTGAAGATAAATAACTTTTGTCTAACGCAGTAGAAAGGTTGAAGTCAGCAAAGGGAAAAATAAAGAGGTGAATAGCATAGAAAATATTCCTGACAGGAAGCCTCATAATAAGCAGAGGGAAAGATAATTTGTATTAAGACCTGGACAACAGCAGGAAATGCAAGTGGCAAGTGTGAGCCTAAATCCAAACCTTTCTTCTCTTTACTTTTAGGAAAGACTGTTTTTTAGGAGTTTCAGAAGGAAAACTAGCTACCAGGCTTAAAAGTAGCCAGAGGAGCAAGCACTTCTGGCTGAATATACCTTCTGGGTTGTACGTACCCCAATGGAGCCATCAGCAGCAAGGAAAGCTGGAGCAGCACAGCATTGGTGTCCAGGGGTCACAGGTTGCGACATGCTTCTCTGGAACTTTGGATTCATAAGTCCACATGGCAGCACCACGGAACGGGTAAAGGAAACTGCTTTGGCACTAAATGGTATGATCAAGTGTTGTATGCAGCAAGTCAATGTTTTCTTCTTGTCCTTTATTATTGCACATATACAGTGGGTCCTTTCAGCTATTACTTCATACATGTCCACCACAATGAAATACCCACTTTAGGTACATCAAGCAAACCTAATCAAAATATCATAGACCCAATACTAAGTGACCATATTTCTGTCATCTTTTATTGTATACTGTGAGTTTTCTTTCATTAAAGAGAACAAATGGGATACTTGAATCATTCAAAGGATTGGCAGCTCTATCGCCTCTTTAAACTATCTCTTGGTATCTACTGAAAGCAGTTTAATCTACCTGCTCTTCTTCCGTCACATAACAAAAGGACAAAATGCTCAGTTTGCACTACATTAGCCTAAAAGTCTTGTTAAAGATAAATAATGTTCCCTGCAGGTTTACATTAGGGATTAAGTGTCTTTGTTCTGAGTAACTCTAGAAAATGAAAGAAGACACAGCCTTTAGCTATTTTTCTGGGTCTTCATTTCAAACTATGTTTTTTGTATAGCAATTCTGTTTCATCTATGCAGCATTAGGTCACAGTAGTGGTGCTTAAGTATGTTTGAGAACAAAATGTAAAATGTTTTCAGAAAATGTCTGCCTTTCCCCTTTCTATTGTCTTAATACAAAAATGGTGATTTTTCTCAACAGTCTCATAATGTTGAGGCTGATAGACTATACTGCAAATGAACTTTGCTGTTTTGAAGCTTAACTGTAAATGCTCAGTTCTCCATAGGAGATTCATCACATAGTCTGTGATGAGACACCTAATTCATAATGACCTGATGCACACAAGACTTGATGAATGATTCTTGCAAGGTAGAATTGTCTCCTCTTACATTTGGAAAACATTTTCAAAGCACTCCAGGACTCATTATTATGAAAATGACTCAGGTACAATTTAACACTGTCATTACTGGATTTCACTGCCAAATAACCTGTGGCCATTGCAAGCTGTTCTCCATCTATGATGTCTGAAATAGATTAAATTGCTGTTCTAAATGCAAGATGTAAATGCTGATTCCTAAGTGTAGAGGTCTGAAAATCCAATTAAGATATTCCCATTTTTCCTACAGAAAAGATACCATAAAGCTATTTCATTTATTTTTAGGATAGGTTCTACTTTGAAAGTGATTTTGCCTAATGGATTACTGTGTAGTCTTTCCAGATTTCCCAACTTTATCAGTAGCTAACCAAAGATGAAAAGGAAGAACATGTTGCCTTCCATACTGCTTAACTAGAGCAGGCAGCAGTTCGGGGTTTTTATCTGGGTTTTTTTGTTTACATATATAATGCTTTTACCCTTATATTCTTGAGACTTCTTCAGAAACTGAGGTGGCTGAGGACTACTTTCAAATCTACCACTCCAAGCTGGTTTTTACATGTCTTTTTTTTTTTTTTTTTCCCTGTGTTTCCTTGGTTTTAGGTGTTTTGTTTTAATTGATGCTGGTTTGCTTCACGTTATGACTAGATAAGCTTTTAATTTTAACACCTGAGTACAAAATATTAAAAATAAGAAACTGTTCCACTTGACTCAAAGCATTATGCCAGACTGTTGAGGTAGTCATGGATACCTCAGCTGTAGCAATCAGGTGCTGATAAGTACGCATGCTACAATAAGGTCCTTTCCAACCATAAATATTCTGATTCTATGATTTAAAAACTGTGCTTCTTCTCTATTGGGCCAGTATAGTATTTGACACTGTCTGTTTCATTGAGCTTAGGCTGCTGTTAGGAAATGTGAGTCTTACAGAAAAGAGCACAGCAGTTGAAAAAAAAGTAAAAGAAAAAATAAAAGAAATGAGAAATACTTTGTAAGAACACTTTCCAGCCTACTTGGAAACAGAAAACCGAATACTGCTTAGTTTTATGGCCAATGAAGAGAGTTGGTCTTTTGGTTTTTGGTAGATATAGCTCTGATTTAGCTTAGCAAGGTAATAACTAGCTCTGACTTTAGAAAATAATACTTGTATTATGCATTTTTCTGTTTTGTTTTGAATTGAAACTGTGTCACTTCTACTAGAAGTTTTTCTTTTTCTTTCACTATTTCAAGTCCACAGGCAAAACCCAACAATGCTGGATGTGTCTCACTGCCAGGAGGGATTTACACAATTAGAAAGGTAAATGGATAACTTTCTTCTTTCTTTTCCATATTTGTAGCAGTTGGCAGTGCACAAGCCTGAAGCTTCTGGTTGGGTAAGACATTAATCTCTTCCTTCATCAGGCAAAACAGTGGTGATGGACTTTAACCCCAAACAAATTAAAGCATATTCAGCCACTCCCCATTCAAACCAGCCCTCTATCCCAGGAAGCTGTGGGCAAGTTTGCAGCAAAAGGGCAGCAAGAAAGAGTTGGGGTTTCAGCAAGCGCTTCAGGGGCATCTAGTTACTTTTGTTAAATGTGTTGGTGTCTGGCAGGATATGGAAAGCATTTCATGCTACTCCTCTTCGATGTCACAGTGTATTCTTGACAGCAGTGGTTTGTTTTTTTTTTCCTGTCTGCATAGAGTAGCAGGCAGAGGTAATCGCACAGTGAGGTATTTCCACCACCTCATACTTATCCCTTCAGGTTTTCCAATGACAGCACACTTAGAGACCAGAAGGAATGAATAAATGCAAAAATCAGTTTGACACATCTGGAAAAAACACATGCTTCTTTCCTGCAGTGCTACAAACAGGTGGTAACTGCAGCTGTCTGAACAACTTTATTTCCATGAAGAACTTAGATTTATTTTTTTAAAGCACTCCCAAAATGACTTTTTTTCAATGTTGAGCTGGTGCTGATTTGCAACAAATTCCATTTAAAACGCAGATACCAAAAAAAAAAAAAAAACAAAAACAAAACCAAAAAATCCATCCAGAATTAAGATGCAAAAATCCCACAATACCCTGACAGATACAGTCTTTTAGCAATAATTTTCAACATCTTCACTGGCTGATACACTGCAGAAATTAAGTGTTCACAGCTAGTGAGATTTTTGTCCTTTATTTCAAGGTTACAGTAAATTAAATGCACATGATTATAGTGGCAGAAAGAGGTGACTGCCCCCTGTCACCCTATATATAGCCTGTCTTGGGGCTGGAGCTGTGTGAGGATCTCTGATCAGTGCTCATAACCATGAACTGTGGATTCATACTGCAATCACTCTTAAAATTCCTGCAACAGTGCATCCACATGGAGATAAATAACTTTAAATGCACCTTTAAGCACTTGTGGAAATTTTTAAGCTGAGAACTTGCATGGAATTGTAATAAAGCTCTGAACACGAACTGAAATTTGGAAACTGTAGATTTTGGCTGCCTTTCAAGAAATCATTTTATTTTCACTCTGCACTTAGAAATCTAAAATGAAAATATAAGTGAGATCGAAGGGTAACTGCTATGTTGCATTGATTGTGGAAGTTATTTTACATAGTTGTGGGAATGCGCAAGTTGCCACCATCTTTTCATGCACTTATTTGTCGAAATCTTGCACAATAAGGTGGCTGTGGGTAGATACTAAGGCTGATGTACAAGACAGTTGCTTACCTTGTGCTTGCAAGAAAGCAAGCTGTAATGACCAGACTGTTTCACATAAATATTGTCCTCACATAGGTTTACAATTTCACTTTCAATTCTGCCTTCATTCTGTCTTCCTTTGTCTGACTTTAATGACTCATTTCATTATTAAAATTGCCACTGTGAAGTCTTTCCTTCCGTGCTTGTCTGAAAAGGACCTTGCAAACCCACAGGGAAGAATAAAGAGCATTAGTGATTAATGCTTAATCAGGTACCTCGTAGTTTTTGGCCTTTGCATTGACTCTATTGGCTTTTGCATGTACCAGCCATGAACCTGGCATTGTAAATTATTGCCTTAGGCTTCAGTTTGGTGTCACACATGGTGCCTGTAAGACAGCAGCATGTGAGGATGCTTGTTTTCAGCTACAGATGCAGACACTCAGCTTGCACTGCAACATTTCTTTTCTGGAAGCATTCAAACAGAATGTCCTTTACTCCTGTGTGTATGTATGTGTATTATGGAATGACTGAATGGATTAATTCAGAGATGCAGGTAATCCTCCTACACTTGACTGTGTGCCCATCAGCATCTGGTGTTTTGCCCTCAATGCCTGCAGTGGTGGGACTCACAGCCATGGCAGATGCTGCTAGGGACATGCTGGTGATGGCAATCTCTGTGCTTCCCCACCAGCAGCCAGGCTCTGCAGCCACTCTTCTCACTCTCCTCTTGAGTTTCCACGTCCTTTTCCTGCTCTTAATTTTCTATTCCATACCACAGTTGGGGAAAACACAGAAAACTAATTTACTAATTCTAGATTTCATCCAGTGAAGCTTATGGCCTGTCTTACTTTCTTCTAGTAATGAAGCCATACTCCAATCCTATACCTCCACCTTCAGGAGTTTCCTTCCTTAATTCACAGAATGTTTGTAGCAATTTGTCCAGGTCTCTGACAGGCTCTGCAGGCCTGAAGGCACAGCTACTCAGCTCCTCACCAACTCCTTCTCCCTTCTCCTCTCCCAGGACCTTCTTCTACTTGTAGCTTCCTACGTACTTCACCATGTCCACTCCATAAATGAGACAAGCCTCTGCAGGTGGAGGACAAGCCTCTTTCAAAGCAACATCTTTGTTCAAATTAGCAAATAAAAGATTTGTTTCAATTAACAAATGCTCTGCTGCAAATGAACTCACCAACTATAAGAAAACTAGTGGGTGATAGCAGTTAAATTTAAGTACCAAACAAAATAAGTGCACATAAATACTTAATGGGAACAACCAGTATTCATATTTCTATTATATGCAAGTGAGCTTCTTGGCCTAATGCTAAAATGGATGGTTCATGAGCTTGCTTATTTTTTCTCCAAACAAACCAACCAACCAACCAAACATTGCTCCCTTTAATTCCAGTTCAAATTAATGGAAGTCTAGGGGGAAAAGAAAAAAACAAACAAGGAGATGCTTTATATCTGGGTTTATCTTTTCATACTTTGGCGTAGAGTTTTGAGCCTTTTTTACAGCCACCACATTTTGAAATCAGTATGTTATTTTGCCGTTTCTTTGTAAAAGAGTAGCTGCGCTGGTTCTTTATCACATCGATTGTTTTGCAAGTTTGCGTCTGTGGTCCAAGATAATACACAGCACTGCTATTGCATTATTGGTTTTCATTTGTATCCTATTGATTTGCTGCCAGTAACTTACAGGTCAATTTACAAAAAGATGGGTATGATTTATTTATTCGCTAAAAGCTTATGCCACTACAGGAACACTCTTACAAGGCTGTCAGCTCTCTAAATTTTTTTTTTCTTCTCTCAGGGGTGCCACACGTTCATAAATTAGTCGTGTGGTTCCCCCTGGATTTACACTCAGAGTATCCATAACTTCTGTATAACTTATATAACTGACTGTTCACAAGCCTATTCTTAAATTGGAATTTTGGTCGTTTGGAATGGTTCTTTTCTTACTTCTCCCTGTATAACTCACAAATAATACACAAAGTAAGTATGATGGCACTGATGTTCAAGACAAGGAAACTTTATATGTCTAATCACAATGAGCAACCAAGGTTTAACTTCACCAAAGGACAAGTACTAAAAATAGATATGAAACATCTTCCCAGGTGGGAAATTTTATTCTAAATTTCAGATTTAGGGTAAGCTCAAGAGTAAGACATGGTCCAAATAAAATTTTCATTCATGTTGTATTCCCCGACAAGAAAATAATCAAGAAGCTGAAGACAATGCCCATATGTTGCAGGAGTATTTCAAAAAGTGTTTTTTTTTTATTTCTTCTCTTACTCAGCTTTGTTTTGTTTCACATTTTGACACCATTAGGATACAACTGTATTAGACAGGAGGCAGGTCAAATGAGATTTCCTTCTTCAAATGGTGGTGGACAGTCTCAAAAAGTGCTGTGTCTGTCTGTTAAATATGCATTAAATGTTGCACAGCTGTTCACAGATATATGAAGCTAAATATTTCAGTGTGTATTTCTGTTAACATATTTTTATATGAAAAGGTTTCTGTATATTAGATTCAGAACATCTAAGTTCCAGTTTCAAAATCTGCCCTCTTCCTAAGAATCAGAGATATTTCAAATTGATCAAAATCTACCATTTCACTAGACTTCAGGCAAGTTTGTTTTCATTTCTTTCTGATAGTTCAATAACCACAAGGAGTCTCATATTCTGCCTTAATGTTAAATATTGTGTTATACATAAAATTAACTATTT